>MU128979.1:137575-179171 GCA_014904985.1 Hydnum rufescens UP504 | reverse complement strand
TCAAAGGTCATGTGATATCTTCTCTTGCCCAGTGGGGCTCACCCTGTGCTCAAGAAGAGCAGCCTCAGAGGCTGCTCTTCTTGTGCAAGTGTAGCTAAAGAAAAAAACACTTACCTGGAATTCACCCAGTCACGGCCTGGGTTCCATTTGGGTGATCCCTCAAGGGGGAGTCACTCACGGTTTCGTTCGTGCAGGCCTTCACGGTTTCGTTCCTGGTTTTTGTTCATGGCATGTCACTCGGTGGGTCTGTGGTCGGGGTTCGTGTGGGCTCTGGTCCAATATTTAGAGAACTAATTAATGAATTAGTTAAACAATGCAGTGCAAAAAGAGCAGCTTATGCTGCTCTTTTTGTGCCACAAGAATAAGGAATAAAAATAAAGAAAAAATACCTTGTAGTACCCCACACCCGCTGCAGTGGTGTGGGGTACTGGGGCCGTGTACTTTCACTCATACGTATGGGGTTCGTACGGTGCCCGTCGTTCGGGTGTCAAAAAGGGGGGGGGCGGGGGTTTTGCCTCTGTATTCGTTTGCCAGGGACATTGAGACCTACAAGACAAACTTTTAAGTTAGAAATTAAAAACCACGCAAAAAGAGCAGCTTTTGCTGCTCTTTTTGCATGGCTGTAGCTGGAGGGGGACTTACCTTGTATAGAACCACACACCCACCATGGCGGGTGTGTGATTCTGGGCCCTTCTTTGGCATGTTGCCGTGGGCTGCGTCCTCATTTGGCATGGTGCTGCATGTTGCGTCGTTTGCCTGTTGGCGCATCATGTTGCTGTGTTGTGTTGCCATCTATCATGTTGCCATGTTGTGTTGGCGTGTGGTGTTGCTCTTGTTGTTTCACGGGTTATCGTTGTACCTACAAAATAACATTTTTAAATTAGTTAAGAATTGAATACCACGCAAAAAGAGCAGCTTTCACTGCTCTTTTTGTGCAGGTGTAGCTACTGGGGGTGGGGGCTCACTTTATATACTACCACACACCTGCTGCAGTGGGTGTGTGGTTCCTGAGGCTTGTTTGGCGCATTGCCGTGTGTTGTGTCCTCATTTGGCGTGATGCCGTATGTTGTGTTGTTGGTGTGCTGCTGTATGTCATGTTGTTGGCGTGCTGCTGTTCAGCGCATTGCCATGTATCGTGTTGCCACTTGGGCTCTTGCCGTTTCGCGGATTATTGTCGTGCATTGGACGAGGCTGCAATCTAGAATAATTAAATACATTAGTAAAAAATTTCAAAGCAGTGCAAAAAGAGCAGCTTTTGCTGCTCTTTTTGCACCATTGTATCTACTAATAAAATACTCACCTTGTGACCACACCCACCACTGCAGGTGTGTGGTCATCTGCTTGCCTTTCCAGGCAGCAGCTTGTTGTGGTTTCGGAAGAAGATGACTCAACGCCGGCAATTGCTGGTTGTTAAGTGCCCAAGCGCGGTGCTGCAAGCAGAATACATATTAATACCAAGTATATAGACATGAAATAAACACTATATAATATGTATTTGTCCAAAAATGTGAATAAGATGACAATAATAAGTCAGAGCTCAAATAAGGCATGATATGGCTAATTGCAGAGTGGATGGGGCCACTTCTATGAGTCACAATTGGCCCAAATTTAAATATAATGATAGTAAATGCATACCCCTACATGGGTGACCAGTTATATTAGATGATTCTGGCACTTTTCAATTTTTCACGCCTTCAATTCCCTAAATAGGGAATTGAAGGCATGAAAAATTGAAAAATGGGGAGAGTGTCCAAGATAATTAGTCACCAATGTAGGGCACGTATACACCAGCAATATATTTAAATTTGGGCCAATCCTGAACAGTAGAAATCACCCAATCCACCTTGCAATGTAGCATATCATGCCTTATTGGACTCTGACTGATTGTCTAGGTCTTCTTTATTTTTTTGGGAAGACATTAATCATATATTATTTATTCTACATCTATTTACTTGCTACCAATTCATATGGCACTTGTGGCACCACGCACTTGGGCGCTTTTTGGGTGCTCGGCAATTACTGGCATTGAGTTGCCTTTGTTCTCAACCACTAAGGCAACCACCCAAAAAGGAAATAGACGACCACACACCCGCCGCTGCGGGTGTGTGGTCACTAGGTGAGTCTCCTGTTATAGTAGTAGCTACAACAGTGCAAAAAGAGCAGCAAAGGCTGCTCTTTTTGCGCTGCTTTGAATTTCTTTACTAATGTATCTTTATTATTCTAGATGATGGCCTGGGACGCCAGACAAAAAACCCCCAAGCAATGAGGGCACGACCAACCAGGGCCAAAACAACAACAAGCCAGCCAACAAGAAAACAATGTATGAGAACACCAACAAGACCACGGCAGATGTGCCCAGTGAACGGCCATAAGAACCACACCCACTGCGGCGGGTGTGTGATTCTATGTAAGGTAAGTCACTTGGTACACCCAACAGCGCAAAAAGAGCAGCATTTGCTGCTCTTTTTGCACTGGTTTTAATTTTTAACTAATATATTGTCTATTATTCTAGGTCCATCACCTGAATCAGAACCACCAAACGAAGACCTGCCAAATGATGAGTCGCCAAACGAGCTGCCAAACAAGCACCCACCAAACGAGCACCCGCTAAACGAGCACCTGCCAAACGAGCACCTGCCAAATGAGCACCCGCCAAATGAGCACCCGCCAAATGAACACCTGCCAAACGAGCACCCAAATGAGCCACCACAGTACCAAATACACCACCAAACAACGACCCACACGCGTAACTACACAAACCACACACCCGCTTCGGCAGGTGTGTGGTAATATTAGGTATGTCCAATCCCAATGGTGCCAAAAGAGCAGCAGAAGCTGCTCTTTTGGCACCTCTGTTGTCTTTTTTTTTTTTACTAATGTATTATTATTTGTTCTTCTAGGTCTCTTCCCTCCAGTGAAGACCCACCCGATGAGGACACAGATGAGCCCCCAATACGTGCAGCCACCCAAGCCGCCCCCCAAAACTGATGATTGATGGAACTGCGTACCACACACCTGCCAAAGCGGGTGTGTGGTAAATATTAGGTACGTCTTAATCCCACCAGTGCCAAAAGAGCAGCAGAAGCTGCTCTTTTGGCACCTTTGTGTTCTTTTTTTTACTAATATATTATTATTTGTTGTTCTAGGTCCATTCCCTACGTGAAAACTCACCCGACGAGGACACAGACAAGCCCCCCCAGTATACCATTTAATGCGCAGCCCCACATGCCTTGAGTGCCCGCCCCCCGAACACGATGATTGGCGAAATTGCGTACCACACACCCGCTGTGGCGGGTGTGTGGTTTTATATAATGTAAGTGCACCCCCAACAGCACAAAAAGAGCAGCACTGCTGCTCTTTTTGCACCTGTTTTAATTTTTTAAACTAATGATCTATTATTCTAGGCTAGCAACAAATGAAGACCCATGGAATGAGCCCCCCCCCCCCCGAGTGATAACTCGCCTGCAAAGCAGGATCCGCAAACGGGATGCCAAATGACGAAATGAAGTGATGCCAAACCGTAGGAACCCCACACCCACAATAGCGGGTGTGGCTCGGTAAAATATAAGTAATGCACGTCCCCGGTACCACACACCCGTCCAAGTGGGTGTGTTAGATAGAGTTTTTTTTGTTAGTTTTTAATTTTTTTATGGATAGTACCACATGCCTGCCCAAGCAGGTGTGGTATGTTTGTGAATTTTTGAATAAATAAATAAATAAACCAGTCAATAAAAACACAACATGACTGCTGAGTGAAACCCTGCTGACCCCAGGGAGCATATGTATAATATCATGCCAGGTGTAGCCCACTGTTGTCTGAGAATCTCTAAGTCCCAGTCTAAGGTGAGAGGCAGGGGCCCCTGGGGCCCCTGCCTGAATCATGCAAATCATGTTAGCCAGCCCCAGGGGCCCCCGCCTAAAAACATCTAGTTAGACTATTTAAACGCAAGGCTCATTGTATCTAACTAGATGTACATTTGTGGCTGACTGGGTTGATCCGAAACCCATCATTCCACATCGTTCCTTTGCCTTAAGGGTGAAGAATTGTGATTATGTAATGATGCAGACTGTGCCTGGCCTTCGTTCTGGACCTGTGGACCTGTCACATGACTCAAAAAGGGATTATGTCACTCTAAAGGAGTATTTTTCGAATTTCTCCATCATTTTTGATCTGATCGACTCGAAACAACTGCACCCAGAAAGATACAAATTGTACCTATCGAACGGTACCAAACACAAAATGAACGAATCAAAAATTCGGTCCCTGTAACAATATCTTGCCATGATTTATACTCTGAAGGAGTATTTCTTAATTTTCGAAGCCAATTCGTATCGGATTCGTTCGTGTGTACCACTCCCTGAAAGCTGTTAAAAATGCGCATCTAACAGTACCAAGGGCAAAACGAATGGACGAAAACTCCATTTTTCACAAGACAACCCCTTCCTCATGACTCCCCCTTTGCTCCACCAACACAAATGACAAATTGGTTCCAGCCCTCTTAATTCCGATGCAAAGGGAACTCAGGGCGACCTATTCCACCTTTTCTTAAGGGAATCTATCCAGTTTCAAGGGAGGAATGCCTTGTAAAGTGTTTTTTGTATCTTTTTCACTTGATTCTTGAATATCTCCACCAGTTTTGAAGCTTTTGACTTCATTTCTTTGTCATTATGCTTCCCTTATCTCCACTTTCTTCTGGAATTTTGAATTGTGGTCTGGAATGTATATAAAGGGGAGGGGGCATGTAAATATTTGGTTTTTCCCTCTATCACAGTCTGAGGCACTGAAGTATTGCTGCTGTCTGGAGGAGATTTCCCACTTGTCAAGACTGTGTACAGCCGCATTAAGACTGAATAGTCAAGAGGAAAACTTCAGGGTGTGGCCTTGACATCTTTATTTTGTGACACTGATCTATTCCCTTGAGCAACCACTGTTCTTTGGGATTTTCTATTAACCAGAAAGACCTTCATTTCCCCGGACCTGAATATTTGAATTGTCCCCATGGCTCCCTTCTTTTGTCCTCTCCTCAATGACGTGGACAGTAGTTGGATTGGTTCATAACCATCCTGCTTACAATGGTAACGCCATTGTCATGCTAACTGCCGAAATTCTTCCCACACTTGAGCGGCATCGAGCTTATGGAGTCTGGCAATTAGCGTAGGTACGCTGTACCTCTGCGGTGAGTTAATCAGGAATATCCATGCCTTTTGTCTGCAACTATATGATTTGAGAGACACAACAAACAAAAAACGGGAACCAGAGGGTTGGCACAGCACCAGCCTCTGGACCTCCTTAAGACTGTAACTGTGTCTCTATACACTGTTCGCTGCTCAGTACTGAATGCCAGTCTCACTGGCGTTCGGTGTCCTGTCATCACAACACATGTGTTCTGTAGGGATCCCACTTTTGCTGGCATTCGAAGCATCCCTGACCCATGGAGCTGGATACCACATAGATACTTACCTTCATGACAAAAATGCCAAACGACTGGCCCTATTTTGTGGAGGGGAGGTTTGTCTGTTACTGTGGTAACTCTCATAAGTACTAAAGGTTGTATCATCCCCAAGCATTAATCTTTCTTTCCGTCATTAGCTCTTTTGCTTCATTCATGGACTCGCCAAAACATGGGGCAATGGTTTTGGAAGTGCGAAAATGGGGGATGTCGCTTCTGGCGTACATATCACTATAAATCATTGTGAAATATAGATTGCAACTAATCTATGTTGTTTCTTTAGGCTGGTCCAATCATTGTGGCGCATCCGAACCCCCCACCCCCCAGCCTGAAGACTTTCAGATGAGGGGAACTCCCCAATCATCCATCCCCCAGTCATCTGTCCCCCAGTCGTCTGTCCCCCAGTCATCCATCCCCCAGTCATTCGTCCCCCAGTCATTCATCCCCCAGTTGTCCATCCCCCACTCATCCATCCCCAAATCGGCATTGCCACAATCGTCATTACTGCAGTCGTCATTCTCTCCATCATTGTTCCCTCAATTGCCGTTCCCACAATCATCATTCCTGCAACCATCTGTTCCCCCAAGCATCGTTCCCACAATCAACCTCTCTCCCCTTGGTGCAACTGTCCCCCCATCCTTCCGTCTCTAGCACCGTGCTATCGAATCAAATCATTTCTTTGGAGATAGAGCTCCAGGAGGTCATGGAGGCGCTAGAGGTGATGACCCAGTCGAGGGATGAAGCGCGCCTTGCGCTTGGAAATATTTTGGCAGCCCTGAATACCATTGTAGAAACACACAGCTTGGTGGCACCTAGTTTCTCATTGTCGTTCGTCTTGCCTTCCACTCAAAAAAAATGCTTTGTATATATCATGTACGCAATAATGATTTCGTTTGATATGCCCTCTCAAAAAAAAGAAGATAACCTGGGACCCATAGCACAGGTCATTGCCATGAAGCACCTCCCAAGTTGGACATCTTCAAGCCACCCAACAGTAAATTCCATATCTCATGCTTTTTTGCCCTCCCTGTTGCTCACTGTGGTGACCCATTTTGTCCTCCCTGAATCCACATGTGTCTTTCCCGAATCAGTAAGTGTAGAAGTTCAATCAAGTTTCGTCACTATAGCGTTTTTATTGTACCAATGCTGAACTCTTGCCATGTTCAGTATCAGACATTGGCACTCTCTGACATCTGATCCTGTTTGGCATCACTCTTAGCCTAGGAAGGCATTTGTCAAGTTCAGTGCCAGACATCGATTTTCTTTCACATCTGGTATCTTGTCTGGCAGTATACAAAAGGCATTTGCTAAGTTCAGTGATAGACATCGACTTTCTCTTGCGTCTGGTATCTTGTCTGGCAGTATACAAAAGGCACTTGCTAAGTTCAGTGCTAGACATCGACTTTCTCTCGTGTCTGGTATTTTGTCTGGCACTATACAAGGCACTCATCAAGTTCAGTGCTAGACGTCACGTCTGGTATTCTGTCTGACTCTTTGCGTTGATTTTGCCTCCTGTCTATGGCCAACAAAGGAAAGAGAGGAGGACCAAGCCAGCCAACTACACCATCCCTCCCATCCCCCATCACCCCGCCAGTAAAGTCTTCAGGTCCGTCTGCTAAATCCAGTAAATGTCCCAGTCGAGCATGATTTCCAAAGGCCGAAAGTATTGGTCAAGGCCCCTCAGGACCCATATATACAGGGGATCATAGTGTATCTACATGAGGTACTCCACAATCTGAGGATCTCCACCATGCCGTTCCTTCCAATTTCACAGCAATGTACCCACTGGATCTGGACTATGATCCCTATTTGGTCCCCGAGATGCACACACACTATCTAGCAAAAGAGTTGAGGCATGCAAGATGCAAACATGAGCAAGCTGCTTGCTGGAGCCAAACTGTCCTTCCTGCTCTCATTAGACCTTTCATGCAGTGGAAGCGTGAGCAAATGTTGTTGTGACAGACACCTGCCTTGCAAAGGGGGACTGATAATAGCACATGCTCCTGCTCCAGTCGTCACCAGCCTCTGAGGGTTGTGTGTGTATCGATTGAAGGTGTGCTCACTCTCCATTACTTATAGCTGATGCCTGTTTGTTTATGCTTACGACTTCAATCTAGCTCTTTGTGATGTTGATATCGCTGTCTGCACCTGCCACCCAGCCCCACAACAGCTGGTGCAGATGGGGTACTTCCCTTGCTCACCAGTCTATCCTATGCTTGCTGTGAGCCTGGACATGCTCGAGCTTGTCTCTACCCTTTTTGTCCTTGCTGTGCCTAATGAAAGAGCATGGGCCACTACAATAACGAAATACCTCAACAACCATGGCCATGAATTTGCTACCAGAGATGCTCTGCAATGTCGATTTTCATCTGCCCTTTCCCAGTATCAAGTTCTGATGCAACTGGTGGATGGGGAGATGGGTAAAATCATTGATGATGCAAGGGAGAAGACTACTGCAACGTTCAGGGCTCTCGATGATGAGACGCCTGTTCATGGGCAAGAGTATGCAAATGTGCAGATGTTGGCTGGTTGCATTCAAATCACACGTGATGATATCAGTCACCCATCAACCCCTCCACCTCGAGAAAGACCCAGCACCAATCTCTGCGATGCCTGCCCCCTTTGCTTTGGTGGTGATCTGGATATAGTAATACCTGGAGTCCATCTCATTGTGTGCCTCGATGCCAACTTCCAGTTGAAGAGGAACAGGGACAAAGATAGAAGAAAGGAGTTTGCGGGGCCTACCAGGATCTTTGGATCCTAAAGTCGTCTCACCGAGAACAATCTTCCTCAGTAAAGTGCAGATCCGGGAGTGGGAAGAGAGGGTCAAGGTTTTGTGACCATCCAAACCAAAGATGGGTTGTAAGTGGAAAGCTGGCAAGATGGAGGAGACTGAGGGTGATTTGATGGGTGGAGGACAGCCTGACGAGATTGAACCAGGCATGAACTTACCCAATGCGACTTATGATGCCTGTAGAGACTCCTTTGTGGCTGCCAATGGTGACCGTATCAAGGCATCGTCCATGTATTTTGACTCAACTGGTGTGATGGCCTTGCTCTGTCATCATGATCATCCCCTGGTACTGGCAAACCTGAAAACAGCTGGCGAAAAACAGTTCTATGCCCTTGCTCTCATATCCGCCTTGATGGAGTCGATTCCTAACCATTGGAGAGTTGGAGTTCTCTATGATATTGGGTGTCAGATGCATAGGACACTTCAAAAATGGGACCTCATGCCTGAATATCTGCATCAACTCAAATTTGCTGTCTCAATATTCCATGCCTATGGACACCAATGGGCATGCCAATTGTGGTATCACCCTCAGAAGGCTGTGATGTGGGGTTTATCTGATGGAGAGGGGTGTGAGTGCTTCTGGAGTGATCTTCAGAAGCTTATCCCAGGTCTCTGTGTTGCAGGTGTGAGTTGGAGTTGGTGATTGCATTTGAATGTTACCTGTATTCCTTACCAAGTTTTTCTTCTAGCATCACCATTGTCTTTTCATTCTTGATCACCAAGCTGAGCACATCCTTGAGACGAAACATGAGGGGATGGGAAGGTGGTTGTGTGACTGGGTCTGTCGAGCTGATGAGCAGCTTGGTGAAGCCTTGATGGCTGTGGGGAAGCATCCCCATGGGTTGGATGTGGAAGGGCTCCTTGTGCAGTTCAATGAACAGTGGGAGCTCCAAACCAAGTCTGTCAATCATGAGTAGATTATTTGTGTATGCTTTATCATGATAGTAATCATTGGCTGTCTTAGGGCAATCAAAAACAAAGGGAACACGAGCAATAGAGCAAATTCTATCCCTTGAGACAACAGTCCAATCCCAACATGCAATACTTGTACACCTCTTGAAGGAATTAGGGAGTTTGGCAGTGGATGATAGTGTTGGGGGGCAGGCTTTACATGAGGAGTGGAAGGAGAGGGTGAAGATGGCCCAAGACACTATATCACAACTTGAAGACAATATTGCAAGGAAAACCAAGGCACTTCGACTTGAAGACCGTGCATCAGCAGACTGTCTTTCCAACCTCAAGAAGGACAAATGGATCAACCTACAACTCAATATCCATGTCCTTTGTGACCAGCTAATCACAAAACTCCATGCTCGCAAATTTGAGCTTGCTAACTTAGAGCATGCACATGCAAGTCAGGCCATGGGTATGTGTGCAAAATTTTATGTCTGATTTCATGTCTATAATTGATTAGACTCCAGATCAGAAAACCAAGAGCCATGTCGAAAAGGCAGTTAAACAGCGTGCCCCAGGAATCGAGGCTACAGTCCACAAATACAATGCCAAGCAGAAGGAAATGCTGAAGGAGTGAGGGAAGAATGGTGTATGGAGGGATGCATATGTTCCACCAGAGCTTGTGATGGAGGGATTATTCAATTTGGATGTCGATCAGGACATTTGGGAGAATGCCGACATGGTGGACTTCAAGGGGGGGGAGATTCCTTTGTGGCTTGCTAATAAGGAGGTTCGGGATGGAATTAGGGCAGCCCAGGAGGTCAAAAGTTGTCAAGAAGAGCTTCGCCGATGTGATGTTGAGTATTCAAACCTTCGCACTTGGTTTGTTGAGGAATATGAAGCAGTCCACAATGTATTCAAGTTCGGCAATGGTGTGAGTCTTCAATACTCTTTCCTGATTTGGAAGCTTATTATAATGTCCACAAAGATGATGATGTAGTGTTTTTTGCATTGCTTCGCTTACATGTTCTCTTTAACAGGATGAAGACATGGGAACACAGCCTTTCTACAATTACTATTCCTGTGGGTGCAGTAGATTGGAGTCAGATTTCAATGCCACCACCTGTCAACCATCCTTGGACATGCAAGAAAGCCCTACAAGGCATCCCACAGCTGGGGAAAGAGATGAGGATGGGGATGCGAGCTCTGATGATGATGATGGGGTTGAGCTAGAGCCAGTTGCAGAGTTAGAGGATGTCAGATTTCTAGGTGACTTGGATCATCTGATTGGTGGGGGTGATTGGTCTGAGGGAGAGGGACAAGACAACATAATGGTAGATTTATAGACTTCATCCTCAGTGTTATGCACAAGTTCAGAATTTTGCTAAGTGCTCTGAGTTGGGCCCAAGTCTTCCTTGTGTTCAGCAAAACCCAGGAAGTCACCTATTTGGGGCCAGTTGAGTCCAGTTGAGCCCAGTTAAGCCCACTTGGGCCCAGATTTGGGCACAACATTGTTCTCCATACCATCATCAATCAATTTTGGGTGCACATTGGGCCCAACTATATATTGATCTCCATAGGTACCTATTCTGCCACAGTTTTGTGCCTTATATTGATGTAAAATATGGCTGACCAGCCTGATCATGCTCCTCTCAATCACACACCTCTTCTCAGCCCACCCTTCCTCCCATTATCCAACTCTCCAAAGATCCAGAATGTTCCAAATGATGCTATCAACCTCCTGGATCAGATACCAAAGTGGGGAGAAAACTTGCAGTCAAGAAGGAACTTGAGGACATTTTGGCCTCATTGAAAAATGTCCAATCAAATCAGAAAGATGTGGATGCATTACTCTCTGGTGGAAAGGCAGTGTGGAAGTGTGTGCAGGATAAAATGGATCAGAAACACAAGGGAGATCAAGGCAATTGGGAAGAGGATATGCTAAATCCCCCCAAGATCCAACCCAACAAGTCCAAAGTCCCAACTGCTTCCCAATCTACCCCCCCTTCAAAACTCCCTGCCTCCAATGCACAGGTTCCACAGGTTGTGCAGATTCACCAGGCTGACAAGGACATCACTGTGGCTGTCCAGACCACTGCCCAATCTATGCTGACAACTCCTTCAGTACTCCCCACCTTTAGTGCACAGGCTGCTCAGATCACACAGGCCCATGAGGACACCACCATGGATGTTGAGATGGATATTTCCACAGATGTTGCTGCAGACATTCAGGGCAATTTTGACATGGAAGAAAGCAAGGAGGACTCTGATGAAGATTCTGATGAGTCAAGTGAGTGGGACAGTGATAAGACCATGGAATTCAAAGGCTGGAGAACAAGATAATCCTGAGATATGGCCCTCATGTTCCCTCTCCTCTTTACTTACACCCCATCACTCCATGCTCTGCCTCAGTCTCTCACCAGTCTCAGATGTCATTGTTTAATATAGCTGCAAATAAGCTGAGAAGTAACAAGCTGTGCCCCATGTCAGAACCTAGATAGTATGTCAAGTCCCCATCCAAACTGCCTGCAGGAATTGGGTCTGGAAGGTTTCTGCTGAGAGCAGCAAAAGAGGGGCATTGATGATTGTCTCTAGAGGAGGGATGCTAGTTTATCAGAAGTTTTCATGCCAACATTTGCTGAAGGACCTTGCTCTGAGCTCCTGCAGTGCAGCATGCTAATTGCCAAAGGGACAAGCAGCTTGCCGAAAGTTTGGTTCCTGGCACCTGTTCAGCCATCTACTCCTGCACAGCAAACCCAACCTCTCAAAACAAAATGTCCCCTTCTGTCTTTCACACATGGGCAAAGGGAAGTGATGCATCTTCTTTGACATACCTTGAAGGCACCCCCTATACCAAGTCACCATCATCAGTTCTCATGGGGTCCCTGGCTGGCATCTGCTGGAGGTGGCCTAGATCTCAAACTTGGCTAGATTATAACCCTGAGGACATTGAAGCAGCTGTAGAATCAGAGTCTAAGATTCTGGGTGCCCATTCAGCCCTCAGCACCTGCCTCACCATGGCTGCCAGAAGTGTTGCCAATTGGATGAGCCTCATGCTCACATGCAAATATGCACTTCAGGCTGTCAATCTTGGTCTTATTCCTGTAACCCCTGATGCTTCTGCATCCATCATTCAAATGGACAGTAAAGTGACAAACATGTTTATTAATTTGACTTGCAGCCTCCTGCTCATGGATGTCCTGTTTTGGTACCTGGATGAATCCCCTGCCCCAACCCCTACTTCCCAACACCCACTCTACAATAGTAAGATCCTCAATGACATTCTGATGACAGCCCAAAAACTACCCACTCTCCTGTGCTTTCAACTTCAGACATGGGAGGGTGAAATTGTTTCCCAGGCCCAAATTGAATCCTGAAATATAACCAGCAAACACAACAAGCTGTCTGCTATGCCTGTCGAAAAGGGGCTTGTGTACATTTTGCAGCATGTAGGGGGTCAGGCAAGCTGGGGAAAGGCAGTTTGGAATGTAGCTGCTGTAGCTCTGGGTGTCCAATCATTACTCCAACCTGAGGTAGGAAGGGCAGTCAAGGATCTGAACATTGGCTCATATGATAAAATAGGATGTCATTGACTCAAAACTGAAAGTCTCCATGGAGCGCTCACTTATTGCTGCCTGCAGCATTAGTCCAATCATTCTGCTGCTCCCTGAAGTTATTGACCCAACCCATTGGGAAATCACAAGATATGAGTGGCTTATGGTGCATCCCAGTTTGTATCCTCAATACAGACTCTGATCAAATTACCAGATGTGGAGATTTGGACAACCACCAGCAGCTGCTCAAGGCTACAACAAGAGAACCCTATTTATGGAGCAAACAATTTGGGATGCTATTATGGAAATCAACACCAGGGAGCATAGCATTTTCCAAACATACACTGCAATCCCCAAAACATCTGGAACATCTGGACTGAACAATGGAAAACAATGACATCTTGATATTCAATGATTCAAGGACATCATACTATCAGCAATCCAAGCTATGAATGAGGTCTTGGGGCCAGATCTGGCAGATTTGAAGAAGAAACCAAATAAAAAGGTACCAAAAGTAAACCTCCAGGTCCAAAAGGTTGCAGGAGAGCTCGAGAGAGTGAAGGGTGAGTCAAAGTACAACCCAATGCATCCAAATGGCTGAGTTATTGTCCAGCATTATATGAGGAAGCCTTGCAAAAAATTGAGCAAATGAAGATGCAAGGGCAGACAGAGCTCAATTCTCAGCCTGCTACAACCCAGTTTCCTCAATCTTCAACTGCATCATCCAATCCAAAACCAAGACCATTCCAACTATCAGACCTTGACAACCTATTCAAAATTCACCCCAACCCAGAAGAAGATGATTCAACTACACAGCTCAGGTGTCAGACCACCAAACCCAACCTATCACCTGGAAAACCTTCCAATCCAACCACCATTGAGCCATCTGGCCTAACTTCAAAAAAATCCACAATGATTCCCCTAAGCAAAGCTATCCTTTCTCCTCTGAAAATTGTACAACCTAGTATTCCTGACCAGCCAACTGTAATTCTCCAAACATCCCAGCATGTGCATGTGGAATTGCTACAAGTGGATTTCAGGAAGAGTGTGCTCAAGAAGAGCACCATACATCCATGGTAGAAGACATCCGTCTCATGTATCTCAACCAACTTTTGTCGAAACTCCCTCCCAACCTACCTGAAGGAGATGAGGCATACTTTCCCTCTGAGCCTAACTGGGAAACAGTAGAATTTGAGGACACTGGAAGATAAAAACATCCAGTATCAGAAAATGTGAAATCACACCACTCCCAGCCTTTGGATGATCACATGACCAATTGCGAAATTAATTACAGCTACACATGGAAATCAAATTCATTCTATAACTATGTCAGTTTTGATCAGAGAGGTACGCCCATATAACTCTTGGAAAGCCACAATTCACACCTTTCTAATGGTACCAAACACAAGTTGAACAGACCAAAACTGCACTCTCCAGGCCAATTTTACTATCAAAATCTGGTATTTCCAGTAAAAAACAAATTTTTCCATCAGTTCGCATTCAATCCTTTCAGAACAACTGCACCTGGAAAGATATAAAAAATATGCATCCAATGGTACTCAGCATGTGAAGAACAGATCAAACCTGAACTCTACAGAATGTCAGAATCAACACCCATCAGTATTTTATGAATTTCTCTGTCAGTTTGCATCTGATCTGCTCAGAACCACTGCGCCCAGAAATCTGTTAAAAGTCTGCATCAAATGATACCAAGAATGTCTATTATGGATGCAAACTGCTGTTTCTGCATCGAATCCCATCCCATGCACTTGTCCCCATTATCAACCAGCAACAAAACACCTTAACCATTGGACTATGCTCAAATTAATCTCCAGAACCCAGAGATATCCCTTCATTTCGCCTCCCAGAATGCTCCACATGGTCAGTGACCTCATGCTCCAAGCATTCCACATGCTCAGCAAATTGGTGACATCCCCCTTCCATGATTTCTATTGTTCTCTTTATGCATGACTCATATCTTCACTTTTCTTTTGTTCTCACCTATGACTCACATATGACTCACCCATGAGGGAGTCATTTTCTTTAAACACAGCCACCTCCAGAAAGGTATAAAAGCTGGTAGATTTCCTGTATCCCCAATCATCTCCTCTCTGGAAACCATCACTGTCAACCACTGTCAACTTTTCTGCTTGCCTCTAAAGAACAGTCTATCTATAAGCCATCTGGAGCTAAGTCATCTTCAAGGTTGTTGAGACAAAGCCACTGGAAACCTTGTACACAAATCACTAAAGCCAAGGATAGTTGCAGGACCTAAGGTTAGAGTTGCCAGACATCCAAGGAAAAGTAAGCATAACAAAATACAAATCAGGTTTTGAAGAAAGAAGGAAGAAAACATACTAACAAGACTAACCAAGCACTGACCAGTCTGTAGCCCACAGATATCCACATTTTGACCAGGAGAACATAAACAAGAATACACAAATATCAGTAAACAAACCAATGCAACACAAACAACGTATAAGCCTTTCCACAAGCATCCCAGACATATAAGCCTTTCCATAAGCATCCCAGATGACATATAAGCCTTTCTACAAGCATCCCCTATGTATAAACCTTTCTACAAGCATCCCAGATGATATATCATTGACTATTGCTAGTCCATATCCCATCCTATTCTCCACTGAACACCATACACATCTTGCAGAGTGTGATCAACCATTGAAGCGAACCAACCCAATGAATAACAACAGAAATACAGTCTCCCATCTACACACTGGCTGAACCAGATTTTGATTTGACAGTCATCGGAGCTCCCAACCCTTCTTCTATAATGCTGGAGAAGATTGCAGTCTTATTGCCAAACTCTGGTTCAATGGAGCATATTGCGATCACATGGCTCTCAACAAACATGCAATCTCAGAGGAGATGAAAGAAAGTGCCAGAGTGGTAGCACATGACCAAGGGCCATATCAGGCTAGGCAGGCAGATTCTTCTGTCTTTTGGGCACATGGGGAAAGATGTATGCATCTGGTCCTGGCTCTTCAATCTGTGTATGATTGGCTATGTGCAAAGCCAAAGCAGAGCCCTGGGCAGCTCAATCTCTTTCTTATGGGCTTCCTCAATTGTGCCAAGAACACTTTTCTCAGGTGGAATCTTGAGGTAAGGAGCTTGCAACTTAACTTGCATTTCACCACTGGCTAAAAATGTGATCAGGTCCTGTATATCTGCCTCCAGTTGGCTCCCAGGTACCAGATGAGCTGGTGGAAAAACAGGTTGGTGAGCAGCTTGAAAAGGAGGTTGAAAAGGAGGTCTGTGAGCAAGTCAGCAAGCAGCTTGAAAAGGAGGTTGGCAAACAGAGTGGGGAAAAGGTGCGTCATTTCTCCTATGACAGTCACATTTCACACCACTTACCCATGAGCAGACCAACACTGGCAGGGAGACTTGTAGCAAAACTGCTGCACTCTCAGCTGAAACACCTGAACTAAAATGGAAGGAGAGGTCAGAGGACACTGAGGATTCTACCAAGCCCAAAAAGCAGAAAGTTGCCAACCCTAAACAATCTGGCTCCAAACATGGACTCTCAGACAATGACAAAGATGCCAAGCAATCAGCAAAGAAGGCTAGAAAAGATATCAAGGATACAATTGCCACCATTGGAGAAATAGAGTGGGTAATGAGGAAAAATGGTCTCCAGGTGCATGAGACCTAAACTCATCGTTTTTCTTTGATGAATGACAAACTCCATTCAGAATACCTCAAATACTGATGATCTGTCTGATCTCTCAGCACCCACTGAAAACAACCCCAAGGTTTGTACTCTCTTGCATTCTTGTACTGATATTGGAGCTTCTAACAACTTTTACAGGTAATATACAAACTGTTTGCTTGGCACACATGGAAAATCAACAAGCATGGCAAGTTGAAGCTCAAAGAGGTGGTATTCAGATACCCAGTCTGGAAAAGTGAAAAGGTGTGACAGAATAATTGAAGCTTCAGTGAGAATCTTGTTGATGCCAGGAACCAGGACAAAAATGATGAGGATGATGAACTCCCTGATGATCAAAAGTGCCCTTTTCAATATTGGGACTGGAAAGAACTCTCAGCAATTATGGAGCAGGAACACGCTCACCTACCAACCTCACCAAATAAAGAGGTGGATTCCCCATTGTTCTTGAAAGTGCTATCAGGACCCCACAGCAACACCTTGATGGAATATGAAGCCACTGATCTCTTTTGTAAACATGTGATACAGGTCATTGATATGGTCCTTGACCAGACTTGGAGCAGGGAGGCTGTAGCCTCAATCCTCCACCTGTGACCTAGCACAAGGGTACCAGTTCATGGTAGGTCTATCCAAACTGTCATGATAGGCAGACTATCTGATATTTCCACAGTACTGAATGAATGCATGTTGAAGCACCCAGCTGTGATCAGGGGTGCAACTATTGGCAATGTCATAGATGAGGGGTTGTTGAACCAGCATCAATCTCTCAATGTTCTATCAATCCCTCTGACATCACCAACACATCAATCTCCCTTGAAAGGTGAGAAATATTTATTGAGGATAGGATGTGTGTTGAACTTTGAGGATAAAGGATCCTGGCATCAGATGTGGAGTCTTGGCACTCTACTATGACATCAGCTGAGGCTGTTGCTGCCAATGTGCCCCCCAAGACTAAATGGTGGGGAATGCTCACCCTGTCTGGGTGCATGCATTCACCCCATATAGATTCTGAGGGTCTTTGCACAACAATGACAATGCATGTTGGCTATAAAGTGTTTGTCATATGCAAAGATCCTTACAGCTTCTCCCTCACAATGGATGGTGAAGAATGGACCATTGAGGGCTGTCTGAAGAGTGCCCAGTGGCAGGTGGTCATTATTCCACCTGGTGGAACCTTGTACATCTATCCTGTCTCCAACTTGTTGTACAATGCTCAACTGCTTCACAGATTTATTCCAGCTGGTCATGTACACTTTGCTTTTACACCTGAACTTGTTGGTGGCACAATCCCAGGAGCCATAGCCAGAGGGACACATTTCTACAGTTGGTGCCGACTCTCCGACACCCTTCTGGCATCTTCTGACTCACCCTCACCAAGCAACGAATCACAAATGCCAAACACCACAAAGTGTGGATGCTTCTATCACGAATGCTCCTGGATCTATCGATGTGGCTTGAAAATGGAGAGAGTGACATCCCAGCCCCTGGTGACTTTGGTGACCTACTGGTCTTTATCCTCAGGTACCAGGACTTGGGGTTTGAGGGTGGAAAAAGTGGCGGTCTCAAAGCTGCTCTGCAAATTGCACACCTCTGGGCCAAAATTGTTCTGGAGAAGGTTAGAAATGACTTGCCAGACATTTATGCAGCATGGAGAAGAAGGGATGGTCAACTCTCAACCTGGATGGAAAATAGTGATGATCTGGATCCTGAGGAGAGAGATAGACTGCCTTCTGATTAGCAAGCATTTAGTAGGGTAGCTGCGAACTTGGTGGTCCAATGGATGTTTATTGACCTCAATTAATGGTTTTTTTACATGGTGGATCAGGCAGCTGCAGATAGGTGCCTTTAGGAAATGCTATGCCCTAGCAAGGACTTGGTTGCCTTCAGCTCAAATTTCAAACATAAAGCCACAAGCCTAGAATAATTTAAGCTCCAGCAGTGTTGAACCCTGACAGCTTGGCAGATATCTTGGAGCTTCAGGATTTTCAGTCAAGGTGCCCAATGTGGCTTGGCACCTGCATGTGCAAACTTGGTGAAAGGCTGACTTGGGGGGTCAAGGCATCTGCTATCCAATGGGACTACATAATATATGCACAGCTGAATATGTACTGCTTACATTACTGCCCTGACCTATACTAGCCCACTCTGCAGACTGTCTGTAGAGAACTGGCTGGCCCTCAAAATCACCAAGTCATTGACTCTACCAATGCCCACCCTGCAGGCTAAAAGTATCCAGCAGAAACCACCCAGCACCATACAATAACTCCAGTGTAGATGGAACTCCTGCCCAGGGCAGTGAAAGGAAGATTATGTCATGTGAAATCACAGATCCAGATGAGCTTATCAAGTACTGCCAAGAAAGATATGAGGCTGCAAAGCAACAAGCATTGGCTCTTGGGCCAATAGAAGAAGCAGAGGAAGAAGAAGATCCATTCAAGAATGAAGAATGTGAGTGTGGGATTATATGAATCTCATTCCAAATGCCAGTGACCTGTCTTGATACCCTAAAGAGGTTACTTTTGAACCTGAGTTGTTTAATTGGCTTCCTTGGGGGACAATGAAATTCAGTAAAATGGAGCTTAGATGTCAAGTTATGATTTGTGCACTTTACATTAACTGACTTCCCAAGGGCCCTACACTGGATCCTTTGAGCAAACATGCTGAGCTTGAGGATAATCAGATAATAGAAATCAATGTTCCAGTTGAGGTCTTGTCTGAAACAAACTGTCTCACCTTTGCCTGCAGCATGGTGCCTTTGTAGGGCCATTGACATGGTAGGATCATCATCATAGTAATTCCCAACAGCCTCTTGAATGATTGGCTCAGTGTTTTCATGGAAATGGTACAGCTTAAGCCACTTCCAGGCTATCAGCCTTTGCAATACAACCCCATCTGGTTGTTGGATGACATAGGCTCCAGATGGCCTTCTTTGCACCATAATGAAAGGCCTGAGCCATTTTTCTGTTCCCTTTGAACCATGCTGATTATCTAATGCTTTGTTATAGACAATAACCCACTCTCCTGGATGGTAATCACCAGTGGCCATTTGTGCAGCATGTTTCCTATTGAATGCACATTGGCAGCCTTCAAGCAGGACTTTTCATTGGCCTGGACCACATCATCAAGTAACTTGTCATGCTTGCTTATCTGCAGAATCTGTAAGGGAAGAAGCTCCTCTGATGACTTGACAGAAGGCCAGTCAAGTGAGTGAAAGGTTTTATCTTTTACATCATAGGGCATTAACAGATGTTGACCATAGAGCAGGTAATAGGGCATGTATCTGGTATTTCACTTGACAGTAACCCAGTTGGCCCATACTGTGTAGCCTAGATAGTCAGGCCAATCATAGATATGAATTCCATGTATTTTCCATATGGCATTAATCCAAACCACATGTCCCCATTCCAATTTCCCATTCACTTGTGGATTATAAGGTGAAATCCATATGACTGGCACCTTGTATTTGTCCATGAGCAGTTGAACAGCACCCTTGAATTCAGATCTGTTGTCTATCATGAGTTGAAAGAAGAGCATCTGAAAGTGCCCCCTGAGGATCATAGTACTCTAGGCACAATGTGAAAACACTGCTGAGCTGTTGAATGGGTGAGTTCAGGTGGATGGGGGTGGGAGCAGGAACTGGGATTGATCTCCAGAATCCACAGGATATATACAACATATTACATAATCAAGGGGAGATTGTCTACCTCCAACATGAGCCTGTCCATAATACCAGTGATCATTGAGATGAGACCTCCCCAGACCCTTTCCCTTGCTCTACAATAACTTTCAGTAATACAAAAATCTGATTCAGGTGAATTGTAACTTGTAACTACACTCTTGTTGGCCAGGGAACCATTGTGGTTGAAGGCACACCCAATGATCCTGATGTAAAAGGCCAGGATCTCATGGTCAAGATACACTGGCCCTCTACAGACTGAGTGAGTGAAGCCAATATCATCAATGCAGCATGCACCTGTGCAGCAAAGAACAACCACACCATCCTTTACCACACCCTGACTGTTGTAAGTTGGAAATGAAGGGAGGAATCCAGCCACAGTCCATGATACAGTATTGAGAACAAAGAGAGGGGATCACAGGATCAATCTGAGTGTTCAGGTCCTTGGAAAGGAGCAGTCTTTGGATGGGGAATATGTATTGCCTTGATAGAGACTATCTAAACAGTGAATGAAGGGATCAGGTCACACCCTAAGTCCTCCTCTTGAGAACCTATCAAATGTGTGATAAGTAGTGGTTGTGTTGTGGAGTTTTCCCTTGCCCAGTAAGAATTTCTCAAGCCTTCAAAACTGGGGGTGAGGGAAAAGACAATGGAAATTTGCATCTCCTCCACTTAATATACATTGCATAAAAGTGCTATGGTGACCAGTGGAAAGGTGGGGTTAAGGTGAAAATGATGAAAAAGAAATCAACTCAACAGCTTTAAAACTGAAGGAGATATTCAAGAATTAAGTCAGAATAGGGGAATGTGGCTTAACCAAGTTATTATTCCTCTCCTACTTGGCAGAATCCTTTGGGGAATAGTGGAACTGGTTGTCCTAGACATACACTCCATCAGACATAGGGTTCCAGAATCATAATTGCCTTTACTAATCAGCAAAGTGGAGGTAAAGATGAAATGAGACCTGGGGAGACTAAATTACAGAGACCTGAGTTCTAATCCATTTGTTTTTCCCTTGGTACCATTCGATGTGGGTCTTTAGCATCTTTCCAGGTGTAGTTGCTGCTAATGAATTGGATCAAGGCTGGTGGAGATATTTGCAAAATACTGCAGGATAGTATGGAACACAAGGTAAAATTGACCTGGAGAGTGCAGTTCATGTCCAATAAATGTGTGTTTGGTATCATTGGATAGGTATTGATCACAGCTTCTGGGTGCTATCTTTCCAAGTTAATCTGGACAAAACTGAGAAAGATATTTTTCCTTTACTCCTTGAGAGTGTTGCAATAACCCTTATTTGACATGTGACTAATCTGCAAGTTGGATCCAAAGGATTAGGAAATCTTGATTATATAATTGGAACTTGTATATTTCCCTTAAGGCAATGGCCCAGAACAATGGATTGAGTGTCAATGAAGAGGGCAAGTTGAATTGCCATAGCCACAATTGGCTGGACCTGAGGTAAATACAAATTCAAGTGGTCTGTTGAAGACCTGGATATGGACAAACAAATGTCTTGTATACAAGGTGAAGGAAAAATGAGTGGACCATGGTTTTGAGGGAGGGGAATCCATGCCATTTCATAATAAAAGGAATAACAAGCAATGGAGGAGGCAGAATTGAATATATTGGATTCATTTGAGGAGGTAGTGGGGTGATGATGTGAATTCTATGCAGTGGGGGTCTATCCCTCCAACAATGTACTTCACACACAAGATCACTCAATGACTGCTGCCTCTTTTTATGAGGCCAGAACCTGGACCCTGAGGGTGATTATCATGGAGCACTTCCACTCAAAAGACAAGATGAGTACATTAGATGAATGTGTCAAAGTCATGTTGAATGTAGGCATCTTGGCATCATGGTATATCCTTACACTCCATCCAGGCTACCAGGCACTTCCTCAAGATGCCAAGACTCTTCATCATGATACTAGCCAAAATAACATTATGCTCCAACATGATAGAGGGGGCCAAGTGGATGGTGTCCTCATCAACTTTGACCTTGCAACTATCATGGACCCCACCAACATATTGTTTTATAGTAGTCCCAACTTGTATGAAATCAACAGGACTTGGCCATTCATGACAAGAGATTGCCTTGTGATGCATGGTCAAGTACACTGGGAGTGACACAATCTAGAATTGTTCTTCTGGCAATTACCATATTTATTGGTCATTATCATGAAGGGCAACTAATTAATGAACCTCCATTCAAGGGATGGTATGAGTACAACTGTAATGGAAGCACTCTCACCACCTCCAAGGCCTTCCTGGCCACTGTGGATGCCTTCTGTCCTACTCAACCTTTCAAATGTCTGCAACATACATGGGTACACCCACTAAGGCTGCTGTTCTTGGATGGAATCATGGTGCCTGGGTTAAGCTAGCAGGTGCTGGGAAGGAACAGTATGACCATGAGACTCAGGGTGGGGTGGTCACACATGAGACTTTCTTGATGATCTTGAAGAGATTGGGAAATAGCTTGCTCAGTCTGCAATTGCCTCAACTCAAACTTTGATGAATGATTCCACTAGATCACTGGCCCAGCATCAGGAAAATCATTTACTCTCTGAAGATGGGATGTATCTCTGAAGACTCTGAACCTGTAGAAGAGGGTGTAGTTAGAATAGGCTGAAGAGAAGAATGACTCAAATATCCCACAACCAAGAGATTCAGAATATCCAGGGATACTGGCTATTAGAGGTTCAAAACAGTGGTAGAGTGCACTCACCAGGAGTGACCACAACATATTTCCCTTCATATGGATGTTCATATTTCTCTCTGTTTTAAGAATCTGGTTTGGTGAAGATGATGGAGACATTATATCATGCACACCCTCCCATCATTGAGCCATCTTTCATGAGGTCATTCTGGAGGGCCCAAGCAAGCTTGATCTCAGGGGGGAATTCTCAGACCATCAATCCTTTTATGCTGTTGATTTTTCAGATGGCTCAGATGACATCATCACCCAGGACACAAGTTAAATATGCACTGAAGGCTTCACAAGCCTTGGAGTGGAGAGACCCATCTTTAAGATGAGATGCAATTTTTTCCCATAATACTCCACAGTCATCAGTATTATCTGACATATACAATATTTCTACACACCTCAAACAGCAAATGACTGATCAGATATTGACCAATCATATGTGTATTCCCCATCAGATCCATGAGAGAATCTGCCCTGATGTTCCTCTTTGGGAATGGATATCTCCAAGATGTTTCTCCCTCATCTTCCCAGGCTCAGGTGAGGTGCCCTTGGAAAGCATTCATGCATGAGGTCACAAATATTTTCATCCCAGGCACACTGAAGCCATCAGAACTATCAGTGTACTTCTCCAACTTGCATTCCCAAAGGACTATCAACAATCAATCAATTGTCTGTGTGCCTGTAAGTGAAGAGAGACATACTGTCATATAATTTGTGCACAATCATCTGATCTCAGATCTCCTCAGAAGATACATCCTCCACCATCATTCCTGAGCTCCTTGGGTCCTCCACAGATTTTGATATGAGCTGACAGATTTCCTTGGAGTACAGGTGGAGTTTCATCCATCCTATTGTGTTTTTGATCTCCATAAGGGAGCCCCAGCTGTTATACATTCACATGAGTTGAGCATCCAAGGGTGTGATGGATGTGGATATGGATGTAGATGGAGAGCTTGACATGGCTGGACTGGGCTTGGTTTAAGTGAATGACCTCACAACATTGGTGAACTTGAACATTGTATTGAAAGGATACCATTTCCTTCTTTCTCCACCAAGCTTATCCCTTCATCAGCCTCTGTGTCAACAATCCCCACATCAGTCTCACCATCAGTACCTCAAAATTCTTTCCACAATTCCACTCATTATAAAGCCCATCATGTTAAACCCCAAATAGGCCCCACTTCTTGGTACAAGGAGCAGCTTGTGAGCCACCTAAGGGAGCTGAAAGTTCACATTGAAGCATCTCATGCTGGGAAACAGGATGTTTCAGCCTTCCTTCCTGGGGTTTAACTGCCATTTAGAATCATGTTCATAGGGAAAAAGACCATCCAGCCCTTGAAAGTAAAGGTGGGAATGATTGGGAGGAGTATTTGGTGCAAAGTCTGAGGATCAAGACCACCAAAGACAAAGACAACAAAGACAACAAAGACATGTCATCTTTGTCATCTTTGTCACCTTTGTCATCTTTGTTGTCTTTGTTGTCTTTGAAGAAATTGTAAAGCTGCATCACCAGAACATTGAGAATCACTGCTGTGAATAACAAGGGGAAAACTCACTAGTGACAAGGTGAGTGAGAGCCCTCATTACAAGCCAAGCTACTGCACACCTAGATGGAGATGAAGATGTCAGCAGGATTTGCACCCTTACATCGAAAAGGAACTGCACCATGAGGTCTGAAGATGATTATGGCACAGTGGAACTGTCTGGAAATAGCATACCCAACAACAAACAATCAGAACCCAAGTGTCTCACCTTGGTAGAATGCTGCCCACCATGTGATCCTAACTCACACAGGCTGGAGATTGAATCTAGTATGGCTGGTATGGCTGGTATGGCTGAAAAACCAGAGCTTAGCATGCTTGGTGGTGAATGATCAAAGTCTGGTAGACTCACCTTTACCTATGACTTGGCAGAGTGCCATTGATTGTGATATCCTAACTTGCATGGGCCTGAGAACAAATCCAGTATGGCAGAAGAGATTGGAATCAGCATGCTTGCTTATAGCATAGCAGACCAATCATAAAACAAGTGCCCAAACATGCTGTGATGCCACAATTAGTGCTTTGCATCATGAAAATATACAGCTCATACTCACCAACTCCCAGGCCTACCCCTCCTGAGGGTGTGGGCAGGGTCCCAGACTTTAACAAAGATGACAAAGATGACAAAGCAACAAAGATGACAAAGATGACAAAGATAACAAAGATGACAAAGATGACAAAGACAACAAAGATGACAAAGACAACAAAGATGACAAAGACAACAAAGATGACAAAGACAACAAAGATGACAAAGACAACAAAGCCGACAAAGATGACAAAGATGACAAAGATAACAAAGAGCTGGGCATGGATGCTTGGTGGGTGCTTGTAAAGTCCTGTGAGCAGTCAGGTTGGTTTGGTGAAACTTGTGTGTTCTGGGAGCCTTTGGGCTGGGTTGTCAACCTTGAATTATTTCAAGTGTGCTAGTATCAAGTACCAGAAATTTATGCCAGTGAGTGCACATGGGGACTGCAAGGAGTACTGTAGTACTATGACTTCCTGGACACAGCCACCACAGCCCATCAAGATGACACATCTCCACAGCCTCCACAGCCCATCATCACAGCCCCCACAGCCCCCATCACTAAGCCTCACTAAGCTGACACAACTATGGATGCCTAGGTTTGGTTTTGGTTTGGTTTTTCCCATTTTGGGCAAAACCTAAACCAGACCTGAACCTGAAATCACCCATCAGGGCAAAACCTGAACCTGACCTGAGGTTCAGTTCCATTCAGGTCAGGTTCAGGTTTAAACTTGGTTTAAACCTCAAACCTGAGCTATGGGGAGAGCCAACATTTTCAGGGGGTACTATAGAATATCCACACCCTCTGCTCAAGTCTCTGCCTCTGCCACTCCCTTTACATCCTGCTTTAGGTCCACATCTCCTTCCTAGCCCCCTTTCACTTCAATTTATTGCTCACACATCTTCTAGAGATGGTATTTAGTCACTACATTCTGTCATGTGACTTGTGACCTGCACCAATTACCTCATTTGATTGCTGAGTCATGTGACTTCTGACTCCAGAACTATAGTCACACCTGTAAATTGCCAGATTTGGTGCCAGAATCATGGTCAATTTACATGGAATGGAAACTACACCCTACTTTTCAGGTTCAGGTTTAAACCTGGTTTGAGACCAGTTTTTGGATTCCAGGCAAGGGCAAAACCTGAACCTGACCTGAAGAAAACCAAATGAAACCTGACCTGAATGGAACCAGACCTGGGTCTGGTTTAGGTTTAAACCCAGGTTCTGTAGGTTTAAACCAGACCAAAGGCATCCATAGACACAACTGCTTACTAACCATGATCCATCAGTTTATGAATCCTGTCCATGTCCCTCCACACAACTAAGCCCCAACTTCCATATGCACTCTCCTTAGCACTTACACCTCCAAGGCAGTGCACACATGGGTACCCCAAAGGTGTTGAAGGATTGTTGTGATGATGAAGGAGCAGGGATTGGGATGGGTGGTGAGGGTTCAGGGATTGGGGGAGGAGTAGGGGGAGTCTGGATAGGTAACTGTATTGACTCATGTGGGGGGCAAGATGATGGGGGGTGCTGACAAAGCCCCAGGTGCTGCTGCTGATCAATTACCCCACCCACAGCTGGCTGGCCTAGGCCCACTGACACAAGGGTGACAATAATAAGGAGAATGTTGATACTTATGGCAAGGATGACAAGAACCCCATGACTGAGCTGGGGAAGAGAGGAGGCAAGAGCATTCAAGGATATAAGCACACTATGATAAAATCAATGAAGAATGATAATTTGACAGGTATCTCTGAGGGTGGAAGCAAATGTCAATCCATTCCTGACAGTCTTGATGAACACCACCAGGATAAACAATTGTGTTTCAAGTCCACAAATGGGTCAAAGTCATAATGCAGAGCCTGGTCTGACATTTCTTGTTTTCAACATCCCTGCCCACCTCCTGCCATGACTTCTTTGTGGATCATGATGTTTGTACCACCATCCAATCCATCTTGATCCCCTCTTTTTAAAGAATGTTATTTCAAGAAAATCCAAGCACTCCCTTGCATGCTATGGCCATTTTTGTCTCAAATCACTGCTGTATGCCATTACATAATATTCCATATGGTAATATCATAATAGGACCATGCAGAACTTGGAGGCTCATTTTGCCAAGTCTGAAACCATATGAGCCTTTGAAATGACATCTGCAGTCTTTTGGCCTATGGAAGACCTGACTATCAGACAGGAGAATTGGGAAGAGTTCACTCCTAGCAGAGCCTTTTCTGCCAAACCATCCTGGGAGCCCATAGGAACTCGCTTGCCCACAATGGACCAGTTAATAGCCAGATCTAACTTAGCTGATGCAGGCTTGTTGAGGACCATTCCTCACAATGCTGCCTGGGGCTCAGCAAACCTACCTTCAGAAATGAAATTAGTGGAGCTCCCCAGCATCCATTATTGCTACAAATGCTCCCATCCCACAGCTCCACCTCCTCTCACATTAGCTGATCCAGCAACAGGGCCCATAGCTTCAGGAGTTTGAGCCAAAGATGGAGAATCCAGGAATGAACCCCCAGAGGCCACACCTCCCAATCCAGGCCCTCCAGGTGAATCACAGAATGATCTCAAGAATGATCCAATCACCCTGCTGCCTAGGCCCCTGGGGATGCCTCTGGATGGTCCTCCAGGGTCACCTTCCTCCTCTGAAGGGCCAGACCCATGAAGAGGCTGCTGTGGATGTCCCAGACCTCCTGGCTTGCCAGGACCCCCTGGGCCTCCTGGAGACCTTAGCTCAAACCAAGCTGTTCAGCCAATGTCTTCAGGATTCGTTTGGGATACTCACCTTAAATGGATCGAGATGCCTGAGTGGGATGGCAACCCAGAAGAAGCTATAGCGTGGACCATGAAAGGGGATGATCTAGCTCATCTCAGCCCACAAGTTGCCCAGCACCTCCGTTTAATTGCCTCTATGAGATTTAAGGGCCCTTTAGCAGCTACATGGAGAGCCCTTTCTCAATCATTCAAGGATGATATCCTGTACAGCTGGAGCTCCTTGAGTGATTGGGCTCTCAACACCTTTCTAGGTGTGGCCTGGAGTACTCAACAATGCCTTGACTTCAACAATGAAGTCTTCAGAGGACCTAAACACCCCCACAACAAGCCCGCAGAATATATCCAGAGGTGCATTCTGCATGCCCAGGTATTCTACCATTTCACCCCTCATAGTGCTGAAGAGACTGCAGCTATCATGCTTAATGCTCCTTTGGAATGGAACGTCATGCTTCATTGGAGTGAGAGCCCTCCCATTGAGTCTGTCCTCATGCTATCCAAGCAGTATGAGGATACACTGATAGCCACATGGAAATCTTCATGCCACTTCCATTCTCACAAGCCCACACAGCCCAAGCATGTGCACCATGCTTCAGTGGATGATGACCCACAGGCAGAAGCTGACTCAGTTCACTCCCCATATGAAGATGATCTGGAAGATGCATTCCACTACTCTAGTGATGAGCAGAATGCTATGAGTAAGGATGCCTTTAGTGTACAGAATCACCCTAGAAACTGCAGAATGGATACATGGGGCTGTTATACCTCTAAATCACACACTGCAGATTCTGTGGAAAAAACCTATCCTTATCCAAAGGATGACTCTGTAGTGAGCCACCACAAGCCTGGCCAGAAATGCTTCACTTGCAGATTCTGTGGAAAAAACCTATCCTTATCCAAAGGATGACTCTGTAGTGAGCCACCACAAGCCTGGCCAGAAATGCTTCACTTGTGGTAGCAAAAATCATTGGGTACGAGAATGCTCCCACTATGGAGCGTATTCTGGTCAACTAGAGAGAAAGACCTTATGTAAGGAGCACCAACATTACGAGTCCCCACACTACAAAGCTGCATACGCTGCAGCTGTTGATGCCTGAGATGAGGAGTCAGGTTTTCAAGAACAGAGCAGGTGAATGCAGCTTCACTGCCTGACTCCATTGTATATGGTCGGAAGCCCACCTATATAGAATCTCTCCCTGATCTACTGCGCAATGTAAATCTATCTCAAGCGCAGAATGAAAATCTATTATTATGTCAACCTGAATTGGCTCCCAATAAAGAACCTCCTGACTGCTTCCCTTCATCAGAAGCTCTCCCCCCTGAGTCCATGGCTGTCAAAGGGGGATCACCTAGTGAACTAGAATTCTTCCCCAGCAAATTCAAGCCTGAAGATGCACTCCATGTCAAAGCTGTGCTCACAGCTGGCAGAATGAAACAAGCCACTCATCACACCCCTCCTGGCCCACCCCCAGGAAGTGAGGGCATCATTCGTTGTGTGAAGGCTAGGACAACCCCTCTGGGGAAGTCAGCATTGGGAATCACTGTGTTGAGTATCTACAGCAGACATCCAGGGTCCCTCATGGAACCCCCTGTTCAATTACAACTCGATTCTGGGGCAGACATCTCCCTTATTTCTGAGGAGTGCTATAAATCCTTGGGTTCACACCCAAAGCTACAAAAGGGCATGAAGCTCAAGCTCTTCAAGCTGACGAATAAAGTGAGAATCCTGGGCTACGTCAACTTGCTGATATTCATGCCAACGATTGACGGCAGGACCCTCAAATTCAGGGAGGAACTGTATGTCATTCTGGGCATGAATGTCCCAGTACTGCTAGGGGAAGACTTCCAAGTCAACTACCAAGTCTCAGTACACCAAACCATGCAGGAAATGTCTGTATTGGTCCTACAACCTACTGAGACCTACACAGTTCCAGCCAGCTCCACTCCATGTACAGACACAGGTTTCTCCATAAAGCCCACACAGGATGAGAAAGTGCATGATTGTACAGCATATCTCACTGCGCCACAGGAACCCTCCACCTCAGCGCAAAGGGACATCTCTATGGGAGCTGACCAGGCACCTAAGGACTTCTTTGTCAGGGCCTCAAAGGATGTGTGTATTAGGCTGGCCCACTCAGCATGAGTTCCCTTACAAGGGGCATTCCAAGGTCGACCAGACTGGTTTGTGGAAAGGATCACCCTGCAGACAAAGGATGGCTACTTCCTGGTGGCCCCTTCTAGTCTTGTTCTTTCGAGCTGCCCTATCCTTGACGTTGCAAACCCCTCCCCATCCTGGAAATGGATTCACCAAGGAGATATCCTAGGAATCCTCCATGAACCTGATGCCTACCTTGACGCAAACTTGGAGGAACTCTTGAAAAGGGCTCAAGCAGTTGCATCAGTAGTGCAGAAAATTGTGCAAGGTCCCTTAGGAGAACAGGATTTAGCTGAGGGGCCCAGTTGTCATTCCAAGGAAAACGACTTCCCTGTAGAACCAGAGGGACCAGAACATCTTTGGGGATCCAAGACCTCTGAGCCTCCAGATCCCTCAACACATTCATCTAAAGAACTAGAATTGCTGGTAGACATTGCAGCCACTGCACCAGTGGAGATTTGCAAACAAATGATAGAGCTGTTAAAGAAGCATGTTAAAGCCTTCAGATTTGACGATCACCTAGGAATGCTCAACACCAAGGCTTCCATTCATTTGAAAGAGGACATACACCCAATTTCCATACCAAGTGTACAGAGCCTCTCCAGTGAAGTGCCAATTCATTGACAAACAGATGGACAAATGGATCTGCCAAGAAGTCATTGAACCTTCCTCCAGCCCTTGGGCAGCCCCCATAGTGATAGTGTATCAGTACAGTAAACCTTGCTTCTGCATAGACTACTGGAAGCTCAACACAGCAACTATACCTGATGAATTCCCCATTCCTCGACAACAAGAGATTCTCCAAGCTCTATCAGGTGCGCAGGTAATGTCCACTGTTGATGCCCTAAGTGGGTTCCACCACATGGCCATGTGTGAAGAGGATGTGGAAAAGATGGTGTTTTGTACACACAGAGGCCTTTGGCAGTTCAAGTGCCTTCCGTTTGGTTTATGTAACAGCCCCTCAAGCTTCCAAAGGATAATGCAGTCGATTCTAGTGTCATACTTATGGATGTTTGCCCTAGTGTACATCGACAACATAGTAATTTACTTGAAGTCATACAGTGAACACCTCATGCATTTGGACCTAGTCCTGCAAGCTTGCAAAGATGTGAATCTGACTCTAGCCCCTAAAAAGTGTCACTTTATGTACACCTCAATACTCTTACTAGGGCAAAAGGTGTTGAGACTGGGGCTGTCTACCCATGAACTGAAGGTGCAAGCAGTTATGGAACTAGCATGCCCCAAGAACCATTCAACCCTTCAAACCTTTCTAGGTATGGTAGTATACTTCATGTACTTCATCCCATTCTTTGTGGATCAGGCCACCCCTCTTTTTGAGTTACTATGTAAGGACTTGCATTGGTCCTGGGCAGCCGAGCATGAATCAGCCTTCAGAGAACTCAAACAAAGTCTCACAGAAGCCCTGGTGCTAGGACATCCGATGGCCAGCCTCCTGTACAGGGTTTACTCAGACACTTCAGATGTAGCCATTGGCGCCAGCCTCCAGCAAGTACAGCTGATTAAGCTTAGGGACCTATGAGGCATGAAGTCATACAATCGTATTATGGCTGCATACAAATCAGGTGACCCCATCCCCCAGCTGGTTTGCTGAGCATCAAAGCGAACGGATGACATGCCAGCAGCGAATGGATGGGGTGACAACCCAGAAGATATGGTAGTTTTTGCCAAGCGAGTGATCGCCTACTGGAGTTGCTCTCTCAAGAAGGCTGAGAGAAACTATTCGGCCACAGAGAGAGAAGCCTTAGGAGTGAAGGAAGCCCTCATGCACTTCCAACCATTCATCAAGGGCAAGCAGAACATCATGATCATGGACCATGCAGCCTTGCAATGGGCCTGAACTTACGAAAATGCCAACTGTCATCTAGTGGCATGGGGGGCAGTATTCGGGGCTTACCCAGGTCTTGAGATAGTGCACAGAGCTGGAGTAGTGCACTCAAATGTAGATCTGTTGTCTAGACTAAAAATAATTCTGCCACATCAGTCTCCAGTTAAAGATGATATGCTCTCTCTCCCAGAACAGCCCCCAGATCAACCCTTAATGGCTTGGACTTCCCAAGTGGATAAGATACCAGTGGAGAAAGCTGCCTTTATTGCTACAAGGTCACAGAAAACCTTGAAATTCCCCAATGCCATTGAACCCCAAGACAGGCCCATTGTCAGGGCCATGCTGCGACGAGAGCACCAAACAAATATAAACACAGATAACTCCGACTAAGTCCGGTGTAAGTCCGGCTAAGTCCGGCTAAGTCTGGGAGAATCCAGGCAAGAACAAGATAATGAGGATGGGACAGAGAGGCAGTCCAGCAGCCCAGAAGGGACTAGGCGGAAACAAGCACAGTGGTCCTTAAGCTCACGGAGTCAACTGGAAAGTACTTGGACTGTAGTCCGGAGTAGAAGTGGAAATCCTGAGAGACGAAAGCTGAGTCTCTGGATTTCGCCCCAGACTACTTATACATAGTTCCTATACTACAGGGGATTGATTGCTTAATCAGAGGTGGTTACAGGGGGGCAGGCACAGGGGGGGAGTGGGCAGGGGACAAGAAAGTGGAGGGGACAGGGACAGGGCCAGGGGTAAGTGTGTGGGAACCAGAAGTAAAGGAAACGAGGAAATGAAGGGGAAATGAAACAGAGATGGGGACAAATTGGAAACAGGCCGGAACCAAAACTGGAAACAAACCGGAAACAAATCCGGAATTAACTGGGAAACAGACAACTCTGACATTACCCCCCTCTTAAGCCTGATTGTCCTGAGCGGGCTGGAAGGATCAATCCACAGAAACATCTGGAGTTCTTGTGCCATGTAACATGTCAGGCAATAATTGTTCTCCATTTGAAGAAGCTCGTCTCTGCTGTGAAGAGGCTGTGCAGGCATTGAGGGAGGCACAGGAGGAGGAGGCCAGGCTCGCGGAGGAGGAGTGGAAGAAGGAGGAGGTGAAGTGGAAGGCAGCTGAGGCAGCACATCATAAGGCAGCTGCAGAGGCCAAGGCTGCTGCAGAGGCCAAGGCTGCCGCGGAGGCTAAGGCTACCACAGAGGCTACTGCCAGAAGGGTCTGGGAGGATTCTGCAAACCAGCCGTGAGTCTGTGTCTTGGTGAAGTTCTGCTTACTTGGTAACAATATCCTCCAGGTCTACCATGTGCGTCTGCTGTATTCAGCACCGGATCTCTTGTGTCCCCCAGGACAAGCCAGGAGCGCAGGCATGCTGGCCGTGCTTCATGGCGAAGGTTCGATGCACGCTGGGCGATGAAGGGGCATCTGGAGCCGAGCCATCGATGGGTCAGGGCTGTGCTTGTGCTCCTGCAGTGGATGTCCAGCTCTGACTGGCAGTAGCCACAGAGCAAAGTGCACTTGCACAGAAATGGTCGGCCGAGGTGTTGGAGAAGCAGGCCCGGGCCGCAGAGGAGATGGCGTTGTCAGTGGGGGAGATGCGAGACTCTCTCCAGGCCATTGCCCGGCACCTGGTCCCTCGCCAGGTGGTTTCTCGTCCTTCGGTCCCAAGTCCAGAGTGGATGGGAATCAGGTCTGGAATGGTCGAAGCTGGCCTCCGGTGGGGGTCTGTCATCCAGACATGGGATCAAGTGTCAACGTACTGAGGAGCCCATCAACATAACGGACAGCAAGGGTGGGAACGACGATGTTGATGATGAGGACAATGACATGGACAATGAAGATGATGATGATGAGGGCGAGGGCGATGAAGATGATGATGAGGGTGAGGGCAATGAGTAGTCCGAGTTGTTGTTCTGTCCTCCACTCCTCCCTTTTTCCTTTGCCTCTTTTTTTTTTTTTCCTTGCTGTAAATACATTGTTCCTTGAATCCGTCAATGCCTTGACCAGTCTGGGAGGTCTGTTGGAGATTCCATGAGGAACTTGGTGGTCCTGAATGGTATGGATGCAAACTCCACGGCATTAATGCATCTCAGGGCCTCCGGATGAGTCCAGTGGAATTCCTGAACGGCCTCTGGGGCATTTTCCAGGTTGGCTTCGGGGACCCACTCATTGTCGGAAGCTGGGTACCCCTTCCACTTCACTAGGTACTGGAGTTTCTGGCAGAAATACCTGGAATTCTTGATTCGCTCAACTTCATACTCCTCTTCACCTCCTCGTAAGATTGGGGGTGGTGGGGGTGAGCTGTGCGCTCTGCAATCAGGTCCAGTCGGAAGGGGCGGAGTTTGGACACATGGAACACTGGGTGGATATGCATGGAGGCAGGGAGTTTGAGATGGATGGCAGAGCAGGAGATGACTTTATCAACCTTATAGGGTCCAAGCCATTTGTCGGAGAGTTTTTTGGTGGGGCGGTTGGTGGAGATGTCGCGTGCATCTAGCCAAACTTGGTCGCCAATTGTGTATTCTGGAGCATCCGTGTGGTGGGCATCATAGAAGTGTGCCATGTCTTCTGCAGCCCTCCATAAGGCAGCCTGGGCTTTGTCTGTAGCCTTCCGCATCTGAGTGATGAAGTCTGAGGTGGCTTCAATTGTCCTGGCATGGACTGGTTCAGTGCCAAGGTGAGGGTCCTGTCTGGAGTCCAGCTGGAACAGGGTCTGGTGTGTAGAGGAGTGCACATGGTTGTTATATGCGAATTCCGCAATAGGGAGCCATTCCACCCAGTCATTCTGCCAGTGGTTAACAAAGATCCGGAGGTATTGCTCAATTTCCTGGTTGACACACTCCAGTCTGTCCATCCATCTGGGGGTGGAATGCTGTCGAGAAATTCGCCTTAATGCCAAGGAGTGAGTTCAGCTCCTTCATGAACTTGGAAGTGAAGGTGGTGCCTCAGTCGCTGATAATGGTTTCCGGAAGGCTGTGATGTCTCCACACATTGTCTCGGAACAGATGGGCGACCCCAGCTGAATCGACTGTGGTGGTCGTGGGCATTGCATGGATTCGTTTGGATAATTGATTGACAACGATCATCATGCTGTCAAATCCATGTGATTCCAGGAGTTCCGTGATCATGTCCATGGATATGACCTGCCATCGACAGTCCGGCACAGGGTTGGGGTGGAGTGTTCCGGACAGCTTGGAGGGGAAGGTTTTCATCTAGTTGCAAGTGTCACAGGCAGAGACATAGGTCGCAATGTATCGAGACATCCCCAGCCACCAGTAGTGGCAGGACACCAGCTTGTATGTCTTTCACCATCCGGGGTGACCCATGGTCAGAGTATCATGGTGCTCATGCACAAGGTCATGATGGAGTTTTGGGTCCAATGGGACATATACACGGCCTTGGTAGAGAACCATGGAGCCATGGAGTTCCCAATCCTTGAGGTGTGTCTTCGGTCCATCCCCATTCAGCTCCTTAATGATCTGGACCACTTTATCATTGATCTCTGTTGCCCTTTTAATCCATGCCATCAGGCTCCAGCTGGGCCCTTCGACTGTGATGACCTCCAGGGAGTCGGTGGCCTGTGTCTGGAAGGCAGCCAGTTTCAGGAGCACCACATCGGAATTGTCAGAGTCCCCACATGGATGGTCTGACCAGCATGAGAGGGCATCAGGCTTCCTGGATTGTGTCCCAGAACAGTGTTGGAGGGTGAAGTTGAACCAAGAGAGGAATATGCTCCAGTGGGCTTGCCTCCAGTTCAACTTCTGGGCAGACCGGAAGTACTGGAGGTTCTGGTGGTTCGTCAAGATCTCGAACTGAGTGAGGGGAACCTTCGAGGTAGTGTCTCCAAGCTTCTAAGGCCTGGATGATGGCTAAGAGCTCCTTGTCATAGATGTCGTAGTTTCTCTTGGCCTCGGATAAGCTTTTTGACAAGAAGCCCACTGGGTGCCACTTCCCATCATCTTGGAGTTGGGAGAGTACAGCTCCCATTGCATACCCAGAGGGGTCTCCTTCCACTTGGAAGCATCCGGACTCGGAGGGAAACACCAGGATCGGTACGGAGGTGACAAGGGCTTTCAGTTTGAGGAAGCAGCCCATGCTGTAAATTTTTTGCAAAAAATGCAGTAACTTACTGTAGAAAGTTACATTAAAGTACGGTAACTTGCAGTAACTTTTTTGCATCAAGTTTTGCATCAAGCTTGGTAACCCTGTTTCATTAAACCTTTTGCATCCAGGCTATTATTTATTATTCCAGTTACATAATATATATTTTATAATATGAAAATCCCTAAATGCAGTAATTAAATAGCCCAATAAGGAAGGGTGCATTAGATAATATCCATAATAACTTGGATAATATCCAGTTACATAATACACTGATTCCTATTGAAAAAAAGCCTAAATGCAGATATTAAATGAACTACATCCAGAAAAATTTTCCCCATCCAGCCCAATGGGGGCCCAGGACCTAGGGGGTGGTGCCTGGGATGGATGGATGGACCTCTAGGGACCCTGATACAGTGAAAAAACCAGGCCCAGGGCCACTGGTTAGTGCCTGAAACAATGAGAACAGTAAAAACAGCACCAGAACCACCGGAAATTGCCGCAAAATAAGCACTGGGCAGACGAGTCTGAAATTTGGCACATAATTAGAGACTATTAGGACGCAAATCATATCAAAATTTCAGCCCAATCCATGCATTACTTATGGAGATATCAGCCAAACAAGTGTACACATTAAAAATTGATTTCCTCCCCCTATAAAATAGCTAGGGACTTGAAACTTTACACAGATTATAATGTCATTATGAAGTAATCATGTGCCAAAAATCAGCCCAATCCATGCACTTAAAGAGGGGGAACTGGGCAAGGGGAACTGGAACCACCAGAAGATGCCGGAAAATAAGTGCTGGGTGGATGAGTCTGAAACTCGGCACATAGGAAGAGACTATTAGACCAAAAATCATATCAAAATTTCAGCCCAATCCATGCATTACTTATGGAGATATGAGCCAAACAAGTCTGGACATTGAAAATTGATTGACCCCCCCTACAGTCAAGATATGAACTTGAAAGTTTACACAGAGTATAGTCATATAATGGACTATATTTATACCAAATATCAGCCCAATCAGTTGAGTTTGAGACATTCAACTCCCTTGGCAGGCAGAAAAGAGAAAAAACCACACCATAGATGTGAATCACCCCACATTGGGCCCAAAATAGGTGGAATTGACTTGTAATATTATGATACAGACTATATCCAAAAATGGAATGAATTGGATGTGTGGAAGTGGCTGAAATTGAGGGGGAGGGGGAGGACAATCAAAAGGGAATTACACAGGATGTAGAGCAGGCATGGATCTGATATTAGGCCACTAGTGTAATACAGATATGGGGAGTTCATATGCCAAATATCAGCCTAACCAGACTCCATTTAGGCATTGCTCCACATCATCCCCCCCTAACTCACAATTTCCTACCCAGGGCCTTCCATCCATGCCATTACCCTGAAAATTCACAGGTTGGCCCATCCAAACACATTCATAACATCCCTCAAAATTTCAGATATCTTATTGCAATGTGAGACCTTGCAGAATATTTTCAAGTTTCACTGTAATACACCCTCCAGTGGGGGCACTTCCAGGGCTCCAATGACTCTGATTTTTTGTAGGCCACACCTGGTCACCATTTGAGGCCCAGGTGCAAAGTTTCAGGCCATTCTAAGCACTTCTGGCATTGGTCACATGACCCAGATCTTCCCCTCCCCCTGCTTCACTCAGTGATCCAATTTGCATGGACTTTGTGGCCATTTGTAGTAGTAGTAGGTGACACCCCATGATTCCAATTTGAAGACATTCCATGGAATATTTATTGAGTTATTCAAGAAACATTCCAGATCAATTCAATTTGAGGTCAGAACTACAGTATTTCAGTGAAATACCGTGGTTCTGACCTCAAATTGAATTGATCTGGAATGTTTCTTGAATAACTCAATAAATATTCCATGGAATGTCTTCAAATTGGAATCATGGGGTGTCACCTACTACTACTACAAATGGCCACAAAGTCCATGCAAATTGGATCACTGAGTGAAGCAGGGGGAGGGGAAGATCTGGGTCATGTGACCAATGCCAGAAGTGCTTAGAATGGCCTGAAACTTTGCACCTGGGCCTCAAATGGTGACCAGGTGTGGCCTACAAAAAATCAGAGTCATTGGAGCCCTGGAAGTGCCCCCACTGGAGGGTGTATTACAGTGAAACTTGAAAATATTCTGCAAGGTCTCACATTGCAATAAGATATCTGAAATTTTGAGGGATGTTATGAATGTGTTTGGATGGGCCAACTGTGAATTTTCAGGGTAATGGCATGGATGGAAGGCCCTGGGTAGGAAATTGTGAGTTAGGGGGGGATGATGTGGAGCAATGCCTAAATGGAGTCTGGTTAGGCTGATATTTGGCATATGAACTCCCCATATCTGTATTACACTAGTGGCCTAATATCAGATCCATGCCTGCTCTACATCCTGTGTAATTCCCTTTTGATTGTCCTCCCCCTCCCCCTCAATTTCAGCCACTTCCACACATCCAATTCATTCCATTTTTGGATATAGTCTGTATCATAATATTACAAGTCAATTCCACCTATTTTGGGCCCAATGTGGGGTGATTCACATCTATGGTGTGGTTTTTTCTCTTTTCTGCCTGCCAAGGGAGTTGAATGTCTCAAACCCAACTGATTGGGCTCAAACCCAGCTGATTGGGCTGATATTTGGTATATCGTATAGTCCATTATATGACTATACTCTGTGTAAAATTTCAAGTTCATATCTTGACTGTAGGGGGGGTCAATCAATTTTCAATGTCCAGACTTGTTTGGCTCATACCCCCATAAGTAATGCATGGAGTGAGCTGGAATTTTGATATGATTTTCGGTCTAATAGTCTCTTCATATGTGCCGAGTTTCAGACTCGTCCACCCAGTGCTTATCTTCTGGCATCTTCCAGTGCTTCCAGTCCCCCTTGCCCAGTTCCCCCTCTTTAAGTGGATGGATTGGGCTGATTTTTGGCACATAATTACTTCATAATGACATTATAATCTGTGTAAATCTTCAAGTCCCTAGCTATTTTATAGGGGGAGGAAATCAATTTTTAATGTGTACACTTGTTTGGCTGATATCTCCATAAGTAATGCATGGATTGGGCTGAAATTTTGATATGATTTTTGGTCCAATAGTCTCTTTATATGTGCCAAATTTCAGACTCGTCCACTCAGTTCCTATTTTCCGGCAACTTCTGGTGGTTCCAGTCCCCCCTGCCCAGTTCCCCCTCTTTAAGTGCATGGATTGGGCTGATTTTTGGCACATGATTACTTCATAATGACATCATAATTGGTGTAAATTTTCAAGTCCCTCGCTATTTTATAGGGGGAGGAAATCAATTTTTAATGTGTAAACTTGTTTGGCTGATATCTCCCTAAGTAATGCATGGATTGGGCTGAAATTTTGATATGATTTGCGTCCTAATAGTCTCTAATTATGTGCCAAATTTCAGACTCGTCTGCCCAGCGCTTATTTTGTGGCAATCTCCGGTGGTTCCAGTGCTGTTTTTACTGTTCTCATTGTTTCAGGCACTAACCAGTGGCCCTGGGCCTGGTTTTTTCACTGTATCAGGGTCCCTAGGGGTCCATCCATCCATCCCAGGCACCACCCCCTGGTCCTGGGCCCCCATTGGGCTGGATGGGGAAAATTTTTCTGGATGTAGTTCACCTTGGTCAGTCATCTAAGCCTACCTAGTTAGGTACCACTTCTGGGGCAGATAATGGTACCTAAGTAGGTCCCATCACTATTTTGGCCGAAATGGCCATTTTTATGATTTCACCTCCTGGCCCAGAATTGGCTGAAATGGCCGAAAATTGGCTGAAAATTGGCCGAAACTGGAACTTAGAGAATCTCAGACTTGCAGTGGGCCATACGGGCTTATCGGGGATAATGTGATCCATTTATAATTATTTATTTATTATCACTATATTATGCATAGGCTACCCGGGGTCAACGGGGTTTCATTCAGCAGTCCCGTGTTTCGTTACTTGTTTATTTATTTATTTATTTATTTAAAAATGGTAGCACCACACACCCACTCTAGCGGGTGTGTGGTACTGTCCATAGGAATCAAAAAAACAAAAAAAAACACCACAGCCACTTGGGCAGGTGTGGTTACCGTCCATAGAAATTTAAATACATACATATATATCTAGTAGCACCACACCCGCTTGGGCAGGTGTGGTACCTTCCCTTGCTTCATCAGGGGTTTGGCCGGTTTTCGAAGGGGGGGGGATGTCGCAGGCAGTATCTATTGTACGATAACCTAGAATTAAAAAAAAAAAAGCTTAGCTTGGCACGGAAAGAGCAGCTCGTGCTGCTCTTTCTGCGCCACTTGCTAAACCGAAACAAAAAAAAACACACACCTTTGTACCACACCCCCCTCAGCGGGTGTGGTACCGGGCATTGCTGCCTTGGGGGCTTGGACCGGGATTCGGCCAGCTCACTAGCCGCCGTTTTGGGGGGGTGTGCCTTGGCAGTTCACCATTAGGCGGGTCGTTTGGATGGATTGCGGGTGTCCGTTGGGGTGTCGTCATTTTGGGATCTTCAAATTCCATCCTAGAATAATAACTTATGTTAGTAAAAACGTTTGAAATGACGCAAAAGGAGCAGCTTGCGCTGCTCCTTTTGCATCACTGTGCGTATAGAAAATTTTAAAAAAATACCTTGTGGTATCCCACACCCGCCGAGGCAGGTGTGGGGTACTCATTTTGGCGCAGTCACGTCGTTTGCGTATGGGGCTGGTCGGCGACTGGTTTGTTTCGCGGGTGTGGTCTGGCCTGTTCTCTTTCGCCGGTTCGCTGGTCAGGTGTGGTGAGTTCCGTTGGAACTCTGCAGTTCTGCATCGTGTTTTCGATTCATTACCATTCACGGGTTTTGTTTGGCAGGGTCGCAGCTCTTGATTAGGGGTTGGTGGGGGTTGTGGGTTCAGACGAAAATGTTAGTAAAAAAGGAAAAAAAAAACACTTGAGGTACACCAACCTCCCATCTAGCTTCATTCCTCGAGCCTAACATGGTGGGTTGTGCCCTTTGATGCCTTGTACCTTAAAATCAGCATACACCCACCGAAGCGGGTGTGTGCTTCGTCCAAAAGTAAGAGAGAGATCTTTCTGGGGGGGAGCGTTCATTCGGCAGGTCTTCATGTTGCTGTTTGTGGTTCAGATGATAGCCTAGAATAATAAATAATGTTAGCTAAAAATTGAAATCAGCACAAAAAGAGCAGCATCTGCTGCTCTCTTTGCGCCATTCGGGTACACTTACCTTATATAAAACCACACACCCGCCGCAGCTGCGGCGGTGTGTGGTTTGCGTGGCCACTCGTTCGGCGCGTAGCCACCTCTTGCGTTTGCGTCGCATTGGGTTTTTGCTTGGCTTGGTTTTGTTTGGCCTGGTTTCGTTTGGCGTGGGTTCGTTTGGTGTAGGTTCGTTTGGCGTGGGTTCGTTTGGTGCGGGTTTGTGTTTGGCATGTTTTGGGTTCGCATGTTGCTGTTTGGGCCCACCAGTCGGGTCTCATTGTTTGGCGTGGTCTTGTTTGGGGCCTGGGACCAGGCCATCACCTAGAAAAATTAACGCAGTCAGTAGGGACATTGAAAGCAGCGCAAAAAGAGCAGCTTTCACTGCTCTTTTTGTGCTGTTGGGTACACGAAAATTACATACCTTAAATATTAAATACTTAAATATAGAACCAGACACCCGCTGTGGCGGGTGTCTGGTTTGCGTTGTTTATCGTTCGGTCGCGTGTTCATCGGGCTTTCACTTGGGTGGTTTTGGTTGGCACTCATGCGGATGTCGTGACCTAGAATATGAAGATATATATTAGTTAAACTTAAAAATTCAAGGCAGCGCAAAAAGAGCAGCATTCGCTGCTCTTTTTGCGCTACATA
>MU128979.1:90012-134165 GCA_014904985.1 Hydnum rufescens UP504 | reverse complement strand
AGGGGTCCCGCGGTCTTGCTTGTGTCACGGGTTTTCGTTCCTGGGTTTTGTCTGCTGTGTTCCTTGGCCGGTCGTCATTGGCAGGTTTCGTTCGCACTTGTTTTGGGGGGGCATTGTCATTTCTGGGGGGGAGCGTTCGTTCGGTGGGTCTTCATGTTGCTGTTTGTGGTTCAGATGATAGCCTAGAATAATAAATAATGTTAGCTAAAAATTGAAATCAGGCACAAAAAGAGCAGCATCTGCTGCTCTCTTTGCGCCATTCCGGGTACACTTACCTTATATAAAACCACACACCCCGCCGCAGCTGCGGCGGGGTGTGTGGTTTGCGTGGCCACTCGTTCGGCGCGTAGCCACCTCTTGCGTTTGCGTCGCATGGCTACATCTAATAAATACTAATATAGACCACACCCGCTGTGGTGTTGGTGTGGTGTTATCTATTGGGGTGGGAGACCACACGCTATAAATATAGTAACTTATCACACACACCTCGCCCCACCCACCCCCCGCCGCAGCGGTGTGGTTCCTGGGGCCACTCATTGGGCGGCCCGTCATTTCTTTTGCTTTGGCTCTTGTTGTTCAGGCCCATGTCGTGTGGTGGGTTTTATCTCAGGCCTTGGACCTGTGATCTGGAATAATAAAAGCAACGTTAGTATGAACACTCAAAGGAGCGCAAAAAGAGTAGCTGTCGCTACTCTTTTTGCGCCTATATCTTCTAAGAAAAAAACTCACCTTATGACCACACACCCGCAGCAGCGGGTGTGTGGTCGTGTACTCGCCTTTCTGGGCGATTGCTGTGTGGGGGGGGCGTAGTTGTGCAATTCAACGCCGGCAATTGCCGGTACTTGAAAAGTGCCCAAGGGGTGGTGCTACAAGCGCGATACATATTAATGGAATGTGTCTAAATGTGGATTAAATACTATATAGCAAATATTTGTTTAAAAATGCAAAGAAGAAGAAGATAAAAAGTCAGAGCTCGGTAAGGCACGATATGCCTGATTGCATTGCATAAGATGGATATATGGGCCACTATGCATATGCATATCAGACATTCTGGCATTTAATTTTCACGCTTCAATCCCTAAATAGGAATTGAAGGCATGAAAATTTAAATGCAGAATCGTCCGATATAATTAATCGCCATGTAGGTGCATATATCCATATATGTTTATTTGGCAATTCTGATGCATAGAGTGCCAATCCACTTTGCATCAGGCATATCGTGCCTTACCGAGCTCTGACTTTTATCTTCTTCTTCTTTGCATTTTTAAACAAATATTTGCTATATAGTATTTAATCCACATTTAGACACGTTCCATTAATATGTATTGCGCTTGTAGCACCACCCCTTGGGCGCTTTTCAAGTACCGGCAATTGCCGGCGTTGAGTCCGCATCTTCCTTTTGTATCTCCACAACCACAACAGGCAATCGCCTGAAAAGGCAGGCACACGACCACACACCCACGCTGCAGGTGTGTGGTCCCAAGGTGAGTTCTTCTGATTAGTAGATACAATGGCGCAAAAAGAGCAGCGAAAGCTGCTCTTTTTGCGCTGCATTGAATTTTTATACTGACGAGTCTTTATTATTCTAGACTGAAGCCTGGTTAAAGGCACGACAAAACCCGCAAAACGACAAGGGCCCAAACACGCCCAATGGCAACATGCCCAATGGCGGCGCATCAAACGCGCCCAACGGCAATGCGCCCAACGGCAACGCGCCAACGCACGCACCAAACGAAGACGCGACTACCGGCAACGCGCCAAGCGAGAACAGCGACCGCCGGCAACATGCTAAGCGAGGCCGAGACCGCCAGCAACGCGCCAAATGAGGCCCCCAGGAACCACACCCACCGCGGTGTGTAGTACTATCCAAAGTGAGTCCCCACCCCCCCCAGTAGTTGCAGCCGCGCAAAAAGAGCAGCGAAAGCTGCTCTTTTTGTGTGGGCTTTAATTTTTAACTAACATCTAATCATACATTGTAGGTCCTATATCCCACACGAACGAATACCGACACAAAAACCCCCGTAACCCCGCGTATCGACACCCGGATGACGGGGCACAGGGAGCACCTGTACAAATGGCCGTGCAAGAGTACGCACGAGGCGAAGTACATGGCCCCAGCAAGATCGAGTGCCACACACCCGCTGCAGCGGGTGTGTGGTACTACAAGTAAGTTTTATTTTTTATTTGCTTATTCTTGTGGCGCAAAAAGAGCAGCATGAGCTGCTCTTTTTGCGCTGCATTAATTTTTAACTAATCTATTATTATTTCTCTAGATCTTGGACCAGAAGCTGCATGAACCCCGGACCAGAAACCCGCGAATGAAACCCACGAACGACCCCCCCACAAACGAAAACCGCAGGGAGGGCCCATACAACCCACTGTACGTACAAGCCGGAGTACAGGGTCCCAGTACCCCACACCTGCTGCAGCGGGTGTGGGGAAGGTAAGTTTTCTTTTTCATTTTCTTTTATACTTGTGCACAAAAGAGCAGCGTAAGCTGCTCTTTTTGCGCTGCATTACTGTTGAACTAATGTTTCATTTTTAATTTCTCTAGATCCTGAACCAGAACCCGCGTAAACCCCCCAACCACAAACCTGCCGAATGACGTGCCGCAAATGAAAACCGCGAACGAGCCCCCACGAATGAAGATCAGCTCCCTCGAGGGAGCGCCCAAATGGACCTGGCCCCGACTGGGGCATATGAACCCCACCCGCTGTGGTGGGTGTATGCAGGTGCGTGACCCGCAGGAACCATGCCCCCCCCTGTGGTGGCAGACCCCTGGGGGGGATAATATGTACATAGCATAATATGTATATAATAATAGTAGTAATAATAATAATAATAATGATAATAATAATAATAAATAAATATATCATCTAGCACAGCCATGGATTGGCAGACAGATGGCCCAAAAACTGAATTGAAATGCCTGATTTCAGCCGTAAGGTTTGGGGGACCTATTAGGTACCATTTTCTGCCCCGAAAGTGGTACCTAAATTAGGTCCCCCCATGTGACTGACCAGCCTGTGTAGTTCATCTAATTTCCGCATTTAGGCTTTTTTTCAATAGGAATCAGTGTATTATGTAACTGGATACCATTTGGGAATCATTATATAATATTTTTAGTCACCCCAAACCCAGTATGGAAATTATCCTAAATAGGAAATGATTGGATGCAAATCCATTAAGAACCCAACTGAGCCATTGGCTGATATTAAAATGCCCAGGGTTACCACAGCTGATGCAACAGCCAACCTGATGCATCAAAAATGCGGTAACGGTAACTTACTGTAATCTTTGCAAAGCTCTCATGGTAACTTACTGTTTCCAATGCAAAAAGGCTACATCATCCAGTGGAGGAAGGTGTTACATTCTGCATTGGTCCACCAGAAGGGTGTGTCTTTCCGGGTGAGGTCGTTTAGAGGTCTGGCAACCTTGGCAAAATCCTGAATGAATCATTGGTAGAAGTTAATGAACCCTAAGAATGACTGTGTTTCTTTCAGGTTTTTGGGTTCCAGCCAGTCCGTTATGCCTCCAACTTTGACAGGGTCCATCTCCACATGGTCCAGTGTGAATATCATCCCTAGGTATTCAATCCAATCTCGGAAGAACTCACACTTCTCCAGTTTCAGGAAGAGTTTGTTTTCCCGGAGGGTCTGTAGGATGCCTTGGACTCCTTGGATGTACTCTTCTCAAGTCTTGGCAAAGCACAAGATGTCATCCAGGTACACAATGCATACTCCGTTGTCGATCCATTCCCTGAGGACGTCATTGATCATGTTCTGGAATGTCCCAGGGGAGTTGCAAAGTCCAAAGAACATTACCAACAGTTCGAACAGTCCTTGGTTCATCTGGAATGCTGCTTTCCATTCATCTCCTTCTGCCATCCAGATGTTCTGGAATCCCCACCAGAGGTCAAGTTTCCTGAACACTTTGGCTCCACAGAGTCGATCGATGATGTCAGAGATCAGGGGTAAGGGGTATGTGTTCTTAACCATGATGTCGTTGAGTTTCCTGGACTAGGCAGAACCCTGCATCCTTTTTCTTCACAAAGAACACTGGAGCGGCCATTGGAGACTTTGATGGACGGATTTGACCGGAAGCAAGATTCTCCTTCAGGAAGTCGTCAAGTTCTTTCTGTTCACCTGGGGACAGCAGGAACAGTTTGGCAGGAGGAGGTAGCTGAGTTCCTTCTTGGAACTCAATGTGGTGGTCCCATGGCTTCCGGGTGGGGAGTTGGTCAAAGGAGTCTTTGGAGAACATGTCTTGGAAGTCATGGAACTCCTCGGGTACGAGCTCCTCAAAGGTTTTGGCAGGTTCGTTTGCTTTCACCTTAGCAGCCTCTGCCAGCCTCTGAGAAGGGGTGGACATTGCTTGGACGATTTCAGAGTGTTTGCTGTCATCAGGGAAGTAGGCTGCAAAAATAGCATCCCCTTTTTCCAAGGTCGGGGTCTCATCATCATCGTCCAGTGGTGCGGGCTCGTTCCAGGGTGTCTCCATGGCTTTCCAACCATCTCTCTCTCATCAGCATTCTGTATTCCGTATTCTCTGGATCATTGCTCGGCAGTCAGACAGGCATCGGGTCAGCATCAGCTTCCCTGTTGTCCAGTTGATCTCCGGGTTGTGGTGGTGGAGCCAGGTGTGCCCTATGATCAATTTGGTTTTACCCAGTCCGATCACAGAGAACACCACCTGTTCGGAGTGGTCATCAATCTGGAGGATGACTTCTACTTCTTCGTGGACAGATCCCATCTCATTGAGCATTCCATCAACATTATAGACTGGGATGGGGTGGGCGAGTGGCCATACGTCTAGTCTGTTCTCCTTTGCAAAGGCCGGGTCCATGAACATCCCGGTTGCTCCAGAGTCCAGTAGAGTGGTTCCAGCACAGATGGCTCCAGTCCAGGGTGATTGGATTTTCACCTTGACTTCTGGGGCTCATCTAGGGTCTTTGGAGAGGAGGCAGACTGAGGGTGGAGGGCTATAAATGGGGTTGGTATAGGTGGATACGTTTTCAGAATCATCACTCTCATCATCAGAGAAAAACATGTTATTTCCGATTCCATATGTACAGTTTTGGAGGGGGGTGAATCTGTTGGTCAGGCAGGACGTATCCTTCACTGCTGACCATTGGGAAAACCCTGCAGAGTAGATCCTGAGGGTTCTGGTGTGTCCTTTGCAGGTGGGAACAGCTTCCGTAGTTCCTCATGGATGATTGCTCCGATGTCTTCCATTGCCCAGACAAACTGTCACGGCTTTTGTGGGTGCAGGCAGTCACGAGAGATGTGTCCCAGCTCCTGGCAGTTGTAACAACGTCATGCCTCTTGCTTCCATGTGGAGTCTACGTCCATGGGGGCAAACGAAGTTGATGAGGAATGTGTTGCCACAGGAGGCACTGGGGTTGGCCTGGGGGCAGGGGGTGTTGTCTGGGCTTCTCTGTGGGTGTTGGAGGGTTCCTCAGCACATAGGGGTTCGTGCTTGCCATGGCCTGTCGGAACTGGAGGTATAAGTTGTCCAGCTGGCATGCCATGTCCTGCCATCCTCCGAGGGTCCCTGGTAGGTCACTGAGGTGCATTTTCTCCAGCAACTGTTCATTGAGTCCTCGTTGGTATGCATCAATAAGGGCCTCTTCCCTGAAGCTGGTTTGACCTGCCAAGGCATTGAAGTGCGTGGTGTACTCCTCAGTGGACATCTTTCCCTGCTTCAGGTTCCGAAGTTGGGACCAGGCAGTGAAATCTTGATCTGGCTCCCCGAAGGCACTCTCGAAGGCAACCAGGAACTCCTCGAAGGTCTCGTATGGGTTGTGAGTCTCGGGGTCCAGGAAAGAGGTGGAAAGGCTTTCCACCCATGCTCCGGCAGTTCTGTCCTTCATCCAGGAGAGGGTGTATAGGATTTTGTGCAGCTCTGTGGGGTAGACTCTGGGCTGGAGAGCAATATTCAGCCAGACAGAGCGCAGGAAACCTTCCATCTTCTTCTGGTCGCCCAAGAATGGTTCAGGGTCTGCCCCCTTGGCCTCACAAGTGGATTGGGTAGGCAGGGGTTGTTGCTGGAGGGTCTGCTGAACTGCGGCAGACACAAAGCCTGCAACGTGTGTCCCTTGGTTTCGCATGTTGTCCAGTTCTTCTTGAAGGGCGGCATTCTGTTGTTGGAGTTGAGTGAGGAGGTGTTGGAGGTGGTTGGCAGTAATGGCTACTGGAGCACCGTCAGTCATTTTGGAATGAGGGGTAGGAGGGAAATCGGTGATACTAAGCAATCCGGATGGTGGGCTCGTGAAAGAGCTTTGGTCTTCTGTCATGGCCACGCTGTGATGAGAGCACCAAACAAATATAAACACAGATAACTCCAACTAAGTCCGGTGTAAGTCCAGCTAAGTCTGGGAGAATCCAGGCAAGAACGAGATAACGAGGATGGGATGGAGAGGCAGTCCAGCAGCCCGGAAGGGACTAGGCAGAAATGAGCACAGCAGTCCTTAAGCTCACAGAGTCAACTGGAAAGTACTTGGACTGTAGTCCAGAGTAGAAGTGGAAATCCTGAGATTAACATCAAGGGAATAGGTACAGTGAGGCTAACCTGTAGTCTGGAGTAGAAGTGGAAATCCTGAGAGACCAAAGCTGAGTCTCTGGATTTCACCCCGGACTACTTATACATAGTTCCTATACTATGAGGGATTGATTGCTTAATGAGAGGTGGTTACAGGGGGGCAGGCACAAGGGGGGGAGTGGGCAGGGGACAGGAAAGTGGAGGGGACAGGGACAGGGCCAGGGGTAAGTGTGTGGGAACTGGAAGTAAAGGAAATGAGGAAATGAAGGGGAAATGAAATGGAGATGGGGACAAATCGGAAACAGGCCGGAACCAAAACCAGAAACAAACCGGAAACAAATCTGGAATTAACTGGGAAACGGATGAACTCTGACACCCATGGCCTCCCTGTCCATGGAAGAAGAGATGTCCAAGGCTGCAATAATCAGGGGCAAGATATCAAACCCTCCAAGTGAGGATTTCCAACCCATGTCGCTTTTGATCTCCATCAGCCCCACTTGCCTCGAGTCCTTTATCAAGGGATACAGGGAGGACCTGAATTTCAAGAGAATCTGGAGTTCTGCTGATACTGATTCTACAGAGCTGAAAGTAGCACAGCAATTCTACAAGAGTAAAGATGGTCTGCTCCTTTTCAGAGATGCGGACTGGGTAGCTAGACTCTGTGTCCCCAGTTCTGAAACCCTTTGCCTCCTACAGGAGATGCATGACTCCCCTTGGGAAACAGCCCATGCTGGAGTGGCTAGGCTCTTCCTCAAGCTGAGTGCCTGATTCTACTGGCCATGAATGTGGGCTGAAATTGTCCACTTTACAAAAACTTGTGACATCTGCCAGAAAATAAAACCTGATACTTGAGGCCCCAAGGGGAAGCTTCTTCCCCATTCCATTCCTCTACTGCCTTACAATGTGGTCTCCCTGGATCTCATTACAGGTCTGCCAAAATCCAATGGTTTCAACACCATTATAGTAATAGTGGACAAACTCTCTAAATATGTTCACTACTTGCCCACTCATTCCAACCTGGATCAAGAGGGCTTTGTGAAGCTGTTCACAGATGAGATTGTCTGTGGGAGAGGAATACCCAGGAAAATGATTGCCAATTGTGATGCATGGTGGTCTAAAGGATTCTGGGATGCCATCACTAGGCACCTAGGTCTGGGATTAATGCTATCCACCTCTCACCACCCTCAAACAGACAGTCAGACTGAGTGAACTAATGCTATGTTGGAAGTGGCCTTGAGAGCATACACAGTGGGTGATAGAGCCAAATGGCTGAAGCCTCTCGCCTTTGCCTACAACTCCACTCCCCATTCCACCACAGGATACTCCCCATTCTTCCTGCTACATGGCTACATGCCCCATTCCCCTGCCTTGACTGTGGACCATATGGAGTGTGGAGTCGCTCGGTTCAAGGAAGTAGATGGTCCAGTGACCAGCTTCATCGAAGAGCTGGAAGTTCACTGAGCAAGGGCTTGCAACACTCTTGCAAAGGCTCAGTCCAAGCAAGCTGCCACATATGACAAATACAGGAGGCCAGAAGAGTTTGAGGAGGGAGATGAGGTCCTTGTGAATCCTCACTTGCTAGAGTTAATGGATGTCAAGGGTACTGGCAAGAAGTTGGTACAAAGGTGCATAGGTCCTTTCAGTATCATGGAAAAGATCAATCCCATAGTATACCACCTAGCTATTCCTTGGGAATAAAAAATGCACCCTATTGTCAACATCCAACATCTGCAGTGTTACCACTGTAGTGAGCAAGACTCAAGAACCTCGCTCCCCAAACTGAGGGAACTAAGAAAGACAGAGGAATATGAAGTGGAATGGCTTCTGAGCCACTGCTTTAATAAATCCCAAGCGACACTGGGAATACCTCATTTGGTGGAAAGGCTTCGGCCCAGAACACAATACATTCAAGCCAGAAGCTGGCCTGTGTAATGCATTCTCGAAACTCAGGGAATATAAAGCCACCCTGTAATATAGGGCCATTCTACATAGAGTATGTACAAGTCCTGTCCCCTCTAGTACCTTATGTAATAGCGCGGCCGTGAGGATTCTAAGTCCTGGTCGCGCCAGAATCAAATCACACTCTTTTGCCTGGACTTCGTAGCCTCCACTCGAACTGTGAAACTAACATAGCCACGCAACGACTATGCGCCCAAGTTCGCGCAACGAAGCAACTACATCAAGACCCGCGATCCGTGCACACAGAGCATGGGGCAGAGACGGATAAGGGAGTCGCGTACAAGCGTGACTCAGTTAGGTAAGTACGCTACTCTAGTGTACTTGCTAACTACCCCTCTCCCATAGATAGTAGCTGAGCCCTTTGGCCAGCTACTACCATCTCCCCATTCCCATTCCCTCCTCTCCTCTCACTTCTCCCCCATCCGAAGCGAAGCCAGTGCTTAGCTTCGTTCGTGGCCCTCCCGCTCGAAGCCAGTGCTTAGAGCAGTTGGACTACTTTCCTCCTTCTGTTCCCAGGTCCATCGAATCTGCCTTGTCTAACGACGACAAATACCACAGTCCCTCGAAGTTGAGGACCATGTTATTACACACCCTTCACCCAGCTGCTGAAGAAGTTCTCCCTGCCCCCACAGGCAGCCTGAAAGTGAGCATATGACCATGCTTGGGCCCCCCTCGAAATTTCTGCCCCCATTTCCAGAGTCAGCAGAGCTATAGATGTCATTCTCAGCACAGCCCCTTTGACACCATGAGGCTAATGCCACTAAACTGTGTGTCACCCTTGCCTACTTCTCTTTTTGCTCCCAAGTCGAAATAACTCACTGTACCCCTGCAACCAATTGATATGCCCTATAGAGAAGACACATTGCCTCCTCCAGCCCCCCCTCACAGAGGTTTCCACATAGGAACCAATTATGCCACCAACTGATCCCCAGCTGACTATGGCTGGAGAAGCCACATCCAATATGGCAACCATGTCGACAATCCAGAAAGATGAGTGTCTTACAGATCCCTACTGTACCAGCCAGCTCACTGTTTCAAATACTGTATCGAAACCCTGAATCTAGCTGGGCTGCTTCCCAGAGTTCAGGGTGTGCCCTCATTCCATTCAGACCCATACGGTTACCAGTGGCAGCATCTTGACAAATGGGGCACCTTAGGAAAATTCAAGTGGACCAGACACACCCAACTGCTCCCCATGGATGCAAACTTCCCTCTCCATAGAGCCTTTATCACTTTCGATACTTTGATTTTCGAGTTCAACCTATGTTCACATGTTGTACAAGCGAGGGGACAGGACCCTTCCCTGTGCATGCTTGAAAGAGGCTTCATCAAGCATGCCCTTAGTACTAGCACTGATCTCATACAATGCCTCCGATGGGTCAATGCCATCACATCCCATAACAAAGTGGAGTTGCTATTGGAGCTTGACCCCAACTGGCACTACAGGTCTTCCTGGATGCACCTGATCCAGATGGCAGGAGAGCCCCAGCCTCCCTGGAAAATTGTCCTTATAGGGCAAGAGATATGCTGCCATGTCATAGACAGTATAGGCTATGGCTATTCAAGTTCTTGTCAACATACTGGGGCTCCAAGCAAGGTTTCTCCCTGTCCATTTTCATACCACCTCTAGGCTCACAGGCCTAATCGTAGATCTGAATGATGCTTGTTCAAAGCAGATTGGGGAGGGTCTCACCTTATTGGGCACTCCTGTCTGGGGGATCTGTATATGGAACCTTAAGCCCCCAATAGAGCTTCTACCCCAGGGATCTATGAGGAAGTCCGACATCTGGAAGGAGGCCTACAAACAGGAAAGGCCTTCCATTCACTTGGTACCCAAGCCCTTGTGGCTAACTGAACAAGTGCAACACTGCTTCGAGGAGAAGCTGAGGGACCTCACCAACTGTTGGCTCAGCCACCCACCTGTTATGCACTGGGTCATAGAGTGAGGGCACCCCAAGCAGGCTGAATCTCCAGGCCCTTTCCACCAGATGCACCTGGCCCACCTGAAGCAGATCAAGAAGTTCTCAAATGAGAGCTACTATGAGGCTATACTAAAATGGCTCCAACTGTCCCCCAATATTGGCCTTCGTGCTGTGTTCCACAAACTATGGGAAGCCATGGGTGAGGCCACCATCCCTAATGCAAACCTCCCTGCCTCTGGTGTTGGAGGGATAAATCCCTACACCATAGAAATCCTCATCCGAGGCCATTTTCCCTACGAATGAATCAATTATATGTCACTGCACTCATTTAATTTTATCGCCATTCGTTTATTCGAGAAATCAATTGGATTCCTACCCCTTTCCAACCCATAATATCGCCTCATTCCTTTACCATGTCCACCAGTCAATTTATTGACTATCCATCAGACTTCAACAGTCCTCATCAAAAAGGGGCAGTTTATGCCCTACTTCAAGTCCATTTTCTTTGGACAAGGCAATTCAACTTGCCATCTTTCTTCAAGACTGGGTGACTTGCCTGCTCTTCCAAGCCATCCTATTGCCTTAAGGGCAATGAATTGTGATTATGTAACGACGCAGACCGGGCCTAGTTCCAATTCTGGACTCGCGGATTTGTCACATGATCCAGATAGGGGCTGCACTACTCTGAAGGAGTATTTTTCGAATTTCTCTGTCAGTTTTGATCGGATCGACTCGAAACGACCACTCCCAGAAAGATACGAATCGTACCTATTGAACGGTACCAAACACGAAACGAACAGATCAAAAATGCGGTCCCTGTAACAATATCTTGCCATGATCCATACTCTGAAGGAGTATTTCTTGATTTTCGAAGCCAATTCTTATCAGATTCGTTCGCGAGTACCACGCCCTGGAGCGAATGCGAACTCCATTTTTCACAAGACAACTCCCTCCCCATGACTCCCCCTTTGCTCCACCATTCAAAATAGCGAATTACTTCGGCCCTCTTATGTCCGATGGAGAAGACCCTCAGGGCAACCTATTCCACCTTTCCTTAAGGGAACTTGTCCAGGTTTGAAGGAGGAATAGCATGTAATGTGTCAATCTCCCCTTTTATCTTGAAATTGGAATATCTCCATCAGTTTTGAAGATTTTAACTTCATTTCTTTTTCTCTGTGTGTCCCTTAAGTCCGACTTTTTCACTTTCTATTGAGTCGAAGTCTGGATTGTATATTAGGTGCAGCTAGCACACATATTCATTAGTTCTCCCCCTCCCTCCAGTTTGAAGCTCCTTGAACAGCTGCTGGTCCCTGGGTGATTTCTCACTACAAAAAGTGAATTCTAACTACACTTTGACTAAGGTCTCAAGAAGAGATTCTTAGGGTGTGGTAATTTGACTGAAAGACACATTCTCACTTAATTGCTTGGGCTTTGTTGGCTCACTGCAATTTCTCCTGTTCAAAAGACCTTCCCCCACTCGAACCTGAACATCCGGATTAGATCTGTGATCCCCTCTTTCGTCCCCGGCTCAACATCATGGACAGTAGTTGGATTGGTTTAATAACCATCCTGCTTACACCAGGCAGTTCCCTTTCATCCCCTCTCTCCTCCACAGCAAATTTTCAGTCCTGGAATCCTCAGCACAGCAATTTGGCCTCCTCTGGGTTAGGCCAGTGCCACTCAGTCCCTTGGCTCATGCAGACTCCCTAGTGGCAGCAGATCTCCAAACCCACCACACATATATTTGAAGATCCTGACAAACTTACTGAATTTGACCAGCCTTCCTCCAGCACTTGCCCTCGATCAGCTTTGCCAGAGGAAAGGTGAGTCCGCCACAAGTCTATTCACCCCACCAGTGCAGAAGACAATAGGGAACTCTCCCCATATGATGAGGATCCAACCCTGTATGTTGATATGGAGCAACCAGAAGCTCCAACTACCCTTCCAAGCCCTGTCACAGACCCCCTCACCCCTGCCAAGGTTCACAACGCCTTACTGACCAGTAGTATGCCTGCTCAGGGTGAGGCTTCCCCCACTGACTCCCTGTCTATAACCTGGGGAGTTCCTTCACACCAATTGCTATGTCACTACCCTGTTCAATTGGCCCCATTCATATTCTTCAATTCTCTTGAAGACTTAGAGTGAGAACTCTACATTCGCTATCAGGGAGTTGTCGGGTCCTGGTACCTCGACAACAAAAAACTCATCCTTCTGTTCAATGACGAAGCACAAGCATGCTGAGTTGCTATCAACCAGATACAAGCTGCAAAGGACTACCCCATGGAGCCTTTGGCCAAAGCCATCCCCTTTGTAGATGATGAACATTATCACTCTTGGTCCCCCAATGCAGTGTATGCTGCTGAGTTGGCTGTTACCTCTCGTTGGGAAACTTGCAAGTCTATCTGGCCAGCTTTACCCCCTGGTGCAATCCCCATGGATAGGGCCCATAGCACTATCATATCTGCTCTCAAGCATTTCATCAACCCAGCCTGGAATGAGAAATCAGAGGGCACCTCCCCAAAGAGGCATTACTTGATGTCTCGCTACTACACCTCCCCCCCCCCTCCTAGTCTCTTGCCTTGAAGAGAGACTCGATTGGTTCACACAGGCCAGCATATCAGCTGCTAACCCTCTCAGGGAGGCTTCTGAATTCTTCAGGTCTACTCTAAGCCATCACTTATCATACAACAAGCCCACCTCCCTTCAAGTCCTGTTGCCTATAGCCAGTCCCACTTGTGACCTGCTCATCTGGGTAGCAGGGAGACTTCCCCAGCTAGACCACACTTCCCTACTTGCTTGTGGAACCTACGATACAGAGCTTTCATATGGTCCAACACCAGAGAAGAATGCGAGATTGTCTTGGACAACCTAAATTTGGAAGATATGGGGGTTGTCTTTTAGCATTCAGAGCCTCATGAACACTTGGACTGGGGGGCATTGTAACAGAATACACATATATATATATATTCATCTACATAGTTTGTAGCACTTAGGCTCAGCACACCTAAGTCTTATGTAATTAGTTCTCGCATTCGTAAGCTGTGGTGTTTGCCATGGAGAATGCATCTTCTCTTCCATGCTCTACTCACTCTTAGCTTAGATCCCTGCCTCATTCTAGTAGCCATTCGCATGAATGATATGACCTAGCTGCATCATCTTGTGCTCTCACTCTCATCTTCCACTTCTCTTGGGCCGTACCATAGACAACCAAGAGGTAAGCCAACGCAGTAGTGTCTATTTGTCAGCTTGTTACACAACTCATCACAACTACTAATCCTTAAGCATCACCTCCTCCACCATCCTCCCTTCCCCTTCCTTTCTGTCTCCAAACATGGGAAGGCTAGCGCCCAACATGCCTGCAAGGACAGTATGAGAGGCCAGTGCTGATTGTACTGCTTTTGCTCTTGCTCCTGTAGGACCCGCGTATTCTCGTACTCCAGGCTACCCTCTTCCCCTTCTCTTGCCCTCTACATGGTAGGCTAGCATCGATTGCGTAGAGTCAACTGCTATCTTTAGGTTTCACCTCATATACCTCTTGACCTCAACCCTCATGCCCTAAGTTCAGCACACTCATTACACAGTGTATGCTGCTCCTTTTGTGTGGCTTTCTTTTTCTTTTTTGCTAATGTATTATTATTCTAGGTTGTCATCTGAACCCACAAGCCCCAGTCAAGACCCATGATCTGCAGAACAAACCTGTGAGAATGGCAATTCACCTCCCAAACCAAACCTGTGATGGCAACAAGGCAAAAACAGAGCATGGGGCCACAGGAACCCCGGATGAACCCCATACCTACTTTGTGGGTGTGGTAGTCTTTTTTGAGGTAAGTATTCAGTGTCTTTAACTCTGATCACACAAAAGGAGCAGCATGGGCTGCTCCCTTGGCATGGTTTTTCTTTTTTTACTAACTAATTATTTATTATCATAGGTATTCTTTTGAACCCCCACCCAAATCCTCTACCCCCCAGCTCAAAACCTGCATGAACCACCAACCAGAAACCTGTGAATCCACTGAGTGAAAACACACAACCATGGGTGAGGGGGACCATATGTAGAATATAATAATAATAAGTAAATAAATAAATAATAAACAAAACACCCCCAGTGGGGTATGTACATAATAATGAATAAATAATTATAAATAATTGTTGTCATTTCTGATAAGCCTGTAGTAGGGTCCTGCAAGTCTAAGTTTTGATCCTCTAAGTCCCAGTTTTGGTCAATCCTGGTCAATTTCAGCCAATTCTGGTAGGACCCATGTCACTCAGGTTGACACCCTGTGCACTCCCACCAGGAAAATTTTGAGATTTTGGGAGCTTACCTAGCACAGTTTCCCAGGAGTTCAAAGGCCAAAGTCACTTTCACATGGAACAGCTCACCAGGAAGGGATTCATGGGTGTTAAACCACATAGGACACCATACTGGGATTTTATTTTACTGGGTATTGGGCTGTGAGGGTACAGGGGTTCAAAACACATGCCAACCCACTTTTGATCTCTAATGCTGCATTTATGAGAACTGCTTGGTGTTCATGAATAATTTAAAAGTAACCTGAGAACTTCTGTGACTTAACACCTTCACTTTTTTCACTTATATCTTGTTCCTGATCTTTGGGGGCTGAAGTATGTGCTGTAAGATATATTCATTTCTCCCACTCTATTGAGACATACAGATGATTGTGAAAGTGGTGGACCAGTTCAAGAGAAATGAGGGGGAAGAAAGGCCCAAGCAGGCAAGGAGCCAGTATAGAAGGATTGGGAGCTCCAATGACTGTCAAATCAAACTCTGGTTCAGCCAGTGTGTAGATGGGAGACTGTATTTCTGTTGTTATTCAATGGGCTGGTTCACTCTGATTGTTGATCACTCTCTAACAAGATGTGTATGGTATTCAGTGAGGATAAAATTGTGATATGGACTAGCTATAGTCAATGATATATCATGAGATGCCTGTGAAAGGCTTATAGGTATTGTGTTGGATCATTTACTGCTATTTGCATCCTCCTGGTCAAAATGCAGATTTCAAGAGAGTTCTAGACTAGTATATGCTTGATTCAGTGTGTTAATGTGGTTCTTTCTCCTTCCTGACTTGACTTCATTATTACTTACCTTTCCTTGGATGTCCAGCAACTCTAACCTTAGGTTCTGCAACTATCCTTGGTTTAGTATTCTATGTAGAGGGCTTCCAGTGACTTAGTCTTAACAACCTTGTATATGACTTAGCTCCAGATGGCTTTCAGATTAGTACTCTCTTTAGATGCAAGCAGATTTTTCTAGACAGTAGTATATTCCCAGTAGTAAGGAGATAGGGGGATACAGGAAAATCTACCAGCTTTTATACCTTTCCAAGGTGGCTGTGTTTAGAGAGAAAGGACTCACTCATATGTGAGTCATATGTAAGAACAATAGGGTTGTCAAGGTAAGTGAGTCATTCATAAAGTGGTTGTAAGGAAGGTGAGTCATTCATAAAGTGGTTGTCAAGGTAGGTGAGTCATTCATAAAGTGGTTGTAAGGAAGGTGAGTCATTCATAAAGTGGTTGTCAAGGTAGGTGAGTCATTCATAAAGTGGTTGTAAGGAAGGTGAGTCATTCATAAAGTGGTTGTCAAGGTAGGTGAGTCATTCATAAAGTGGTTGTAAGGAAGGTGAGTCATTCATAAAGTGGTTGTCAAGGTAGGTGAGTCATTCATAAAGTTGTTGCAAGGAAGGTGAGTCATTTGTAAACAGAACAATACAGTTGTCAAGGAGGTGTCATCTTGGTCTCTGTGAAGTTCTGGGAGTCATTTTGTGGCAATGGGAGATGAAATCAAAGGATATTTCTGAGTTCTTGGAGATTAATTTGTCTGTAGTCCAGTGGTTAAGATGTTTTATCAATGGTTGATTATGGGAACAGGTGCATGGGGTGGGATTTGATGCAGGGACAGCAGTTTGTATCGGTAATGGGCATTTTTGGTACCATTAGATGCAGATTTTTAATAGCTTTCTAGGTGCAGTGGTTCAGAACAGATTGGATGTGAACTGACAGCAAAATTCATAAAATACTGATGGGTGTTAATTTTTACAGTTAATATTGTTCTGTAAAGTGTAGTTTTGGTCTGTTCTTGGTGTGCTCAGTGTCATTCAATGCATATTTTCAACAGCTTTCTATATGTTGTAGTTCCAAGCATATTGGATGTGAATTGATGGAGAAATTCATTAATTACTGCAAGATTGGGATTTTGACAGTAAAATCATTCTGGAGAGTGCAGTTTTGATCCATTCTTGGTGTGCTTGATACCATTGGAAAGGTGTGAATCATAGCTTTCCAATAATTATATGGGCAAGCATTTCAGATCAAAACCAATGGAGTAATCAAACAAATTCTGTTTTCATGCATAGCCATAATTAATTTTGTAATAGGTCACATGATTGTTCCATAGGTTAGGATCAATAGAAATTTGCATTTTCTGATACTGGATGTTTTTATCTTCTACACTGGGTAAGTCCACAGGTGGAAGCAAATGTCAATTTGATCCTGACATTCCAGTCCCTAGAAAACCATTCAGACATAAGAGAACAGGTGTAGTACCATCCCTAGTGTTGTCCAGGGCCATCTGGGACCTCTAAAAATAGCAAAAGTGTTGAAAAAAAAAATGGCAGTAGAAACCTGATGATGTAATATCTCAAAACACCACCTGAATGAGTCTTTTGATCAGAGTATCAGCGCAATCAGATCAAGCTGCAGTCTGGGTAGAGAGGATGCTTAAGTGCTATGGACACTGTAGGTGTGGAACTAATAGTCTCACTGGGATTAATATAGCATACAGAGGGATATGAATGTGTGTAGGAAGTGATTCATCAATATAGGGAGGGATGCAATATAGCCTGCAAGAGATACAGATGGTAGGGGTCAGTGTAGCAAGTATGGTTGCTGAAGTTAGGTTACAAACCCTGGAAACCTGAGTTAAAACCTGAACCTGACCTGTGGTCAGGTTCAGGTTAAGTTCAGGTTTTGGGCCCCCAGGTTTTTGGCTTCAGGTTAGAAAGGCATAGACTGGGGAATACATCTCCTGCTTGATTATGTTGACCATGAGAGAGAAAATGTGAGAAAATTTATTGCTTTGCATTATCTTGACTCTTTGACTAGTTGTGGGCACATAACTGTAAGATGAAGTGAGTGCTCATTGTGAGTATTGATCTTTTTGTTGAGGTTGTTGAGTGGGTGATGTGGTCAAGAAGAATGTTATTATTGTGAACAAGAGCTGTGCCAAGTTCTGCTCAGTGTCAGATATGACCTTCTTGTGCCTGCATTAATTGTACAGGTCATGAAGTAGTGTTGGCAATGCTCTTTAAGTCATTTTCACATTTGTCATAGTACTGAGCATGGATCTCTTTGAGTTCTTTGGCTCACTCACAGTTCAAATATGCTGTGTAAGGTGTACAACCATACCCTTGAAGTCTCTTCAGATTGGTGACATATAATCAATGTTTGATGGAGTAGAACTTCTTAGTTTTGAGATAAAAAGTGCCATAAGCCTTCCAATGGGGCATGTGCCCCTGATAATGGAAGTGCTGGTACAGCTCCAGGCACATATAGAAATTATTACCCATGTATTGGCCATGTCATATGAACAAGGTTCCACATCAGGGAAAATCATTTCCTCCAAAGATTGGGTGTATCTCTGAAGGCTCTGAAGTTCTCAGAAGACACTTGGACCAGGAAGGTCTGGAAGCTTATATAAGATTACTATATATAGCAGCTTATGTAGAATTACTGTATATGGCAGCCTATGTAACATTACTATATATGGAAGCTTAAGTAATATTACTTTGTATGGCAGCTTATGTATCTCTAATATGGCAGCTTATGTAACATTTCTATATATGGTGGCTTATGTAATATTACCTAATTATTTTGCCTGAAGCTTCTGAAGCTGTTATGAATCATACTTGCTTCCAGATGATGAGGAGGTGGCACCTCTACTTGTGGCATTCCATGAACATGGTGTCTTGGGTGTCCATAAGCTTCATCCCAATCAAAAAAAGGGAGCACCATATCATGTCTACATGCTCATCAAGGACATAGGTTTGTGAGACTCTTGCAAACAATGTGTTGGACACCAACAATACATTGATAGTGCACTGATTTGAATATGAGTTACCACTGTGAAATGTTGTCTCCTTTGTGCATACCACATATATCACTCAGGCATATGCCCATGCCAAGTCTGTGGAGGATTTACAGGGGCTTCTGGCAATAGGACCATTGCCTATGGAGTCAATGCAAGCTATTAGTGAGGAGATTCTGGATTACAGTTGGTATCCTGCCAAATATCCATCTGAAACCCACTGATCTTGTATGCCCCATGAAACATGTGGAATTTAGCACACAATGGTTATCCTCCCAGCTTGACAGCCAGTCCAGAGGGTTGTTGAAGCAAGAGTGTCTTTGGGTGTGCTCCAGGCTTTGTGGAGCTTTCCATAATAGGAAAAGGCCATCCAGGTCTGGAACCCATCTAAAAATAAAGACCCATACCATGTGCTACTCAGGAGTTCCAGGCTAGCATATGGAAAAACCTGTACATTGATAATAATAATTCTTTCCCCCTTGCCACTACAAGCCAGCAGAGCTTTTGTGAAGCTGTGTGAAGGTATTCCTGGTCAACACCCAGATGTTGTAAGATTTCTGTGGATTCAGCTTAATGACCAGCTGGCACAAGACAGAGTGAACTCCAAGACACACCTGACACCTACCTGAAAATCCGAGGATAGCCAAACCCCTCAGTTTCATGACACAAACCCACCTTGAGGACTGGCAGCTCCTCTCATCTACCAACCAGCAACTGCTTGAGGACAATATAATCCTCTCTTCTGAAACCCTACTCACTTGATGAACTCTGCAACAGTTTGTCTCAAACATTCTTATTGCCAGTGCAGGTAGCTACCTTTCTTAGTACTGTTCTAAAAAGCCTACAGGCATTCCCAGCTAAATAGGGAGGGAAGTACCTGTTTCACCTTAACATATTAGGGCAAGGTTTTGAGTACCAAACTCAAATCCTCACTTTGGTTTCTTACATTCCATAGCCTTCTTCCAGCCTTCTAAAGGACTGGAAGTACTGGAAAATGAATTACATATGCTGCCATACATTGCAATATTACATAAGGATTCATATGTGGAGATGTGACATAGGCCATGGTAATATTACATAATAATTAATTATATTGAAAATATTACACAACCATTAATATTTATACATAATCATATATTTACATATTACATAATCATTATATTACATAAGCTGCCTATAGAAAATGTTACATAAGCTCCATACATAAGGGCCCAAAACCTGAACCTGACCTGAGAAAATTACATGAAACCTGACCCCAATGGAACCTGACTTGGGTCAGGTTCAGGTTCAAACTCAGGTTTTCCAGGTTTGTAACCTAACTTCAGCAACCATAATCATGGACTGTAGCAGAGATCCCCCCTTTTTCTCCTGCTTACAACAGGGCGGCCAGGTTGTGAAGGGATAGCCCTCCAGTATGCCTCATGATGCAGATCTGGCAGGGGCTAAACAAGATAGATGGAATGAATGGTGCCATGAGCAATGTGCCACTGCCAACTTATTAAGCCAGACTCTGGCAGGCATTGCATTTCATTCTTCATTTCCAGTGACCCAGCTGAGAAATATTCCTGATAATTGGCCAGGTAAAACATCCATGAGGGAGCATATGCAGGTTGATAAAGAATGTCATGCTAATCTTCCTTACATATGGGAGATTTTTGGACAAGACTTCAGTATGTATGCATTTTTGGATTAATCTTTGTACATAATTTCCCTCTTTTTTTTTCTTTCTGATGACTACAAGAGATATGTTGCTCCCAGGGATATGTGACGCTCAGTCCCAAATTATGAGGGAGACCTCATAATTGAGCCTGGTTGGATGAGTCATGCAGAGGGTTCAGAAAGGTATAAAGAGAGGGGGGATTTAGTGCAGGAAGAGCATCTAAAGAGGAGTCCCTTCCAAGGATCAAGGTGCCCCCTGAGGATCACAGTACCCTAGTATCCAGGTGCCCATTAGTAGAGAGAATAATAGTACCTTGAACAAGGAGAAGAGTATAAAAGGGAATAACAGAATCAGAGTGTGTCAGTCTTGCTTGGTCATGTGAAGTATAGTGGATAGTTGTAGAACCCTCAGATTGCTAGACATCCATTCTTGAAGTCATGTGTTCAAGGTCTGGAGTTAAACCAACAACAAAACTAATATGAAATAACAGTTGAGTGACACATAATCCATCAGAACTGATCTGTCCTCATCTATAACAGTCTAAAACAAACATCTTATAACATTTCAATCAATCAAACAAATAAAGCCCATTAGGTCTCTTCTACACTGGAAGTGCAAAGCTCCCGAGCAGATCATTGATGCAGCCCTTATTCACATCTCACTCTTATGAATCATGGGTTTCCAATGCTAAGCCCATCCATCATGACCATGAAGAATGATGGGAGCAGAAACAAGTCATTTGTCTCAGTCTCATCTTCTGCCTGGCCATGGAATCATGCAACATAGGTGCCTGCAACATGTTTTGATGGTGCCCAGAGTGTGTACTATTTGAAGAGGCTATACACTGTGAGTACTTCCTTTCTTATCTCTTTCTGGGGTTCTTGCTCTTCAGGGAGTATAATAATGTTACTCTGCTATAATCTTGCAAATGATAGCCTCCATTGTTCTCATTTTCACTGTTACTCTACTATTGTATTGGAGATGATAGCCTCCTTGTTCTTGTTTTCATGGTTACTCTAATATTGTCTTGGAGACAATAGCCTCTGTTATTTTTATTTTTATGTTTACTCTACTATTATCTTGCAGGTAATATCTCTGTTCTTTCCCTTTTGCTCAGCTATCATCTTTGAGATGATAGCCTGTGTTCTGTTACTTCTGGAATTTACTCTGTTATCATCTTTGAGATGGTAGCCTGTGTTCTCTCCCTTTTGACTTTTACTCTGCTACTGTCTTCCAGACAATACTATCATATCATCTATTGTTGGTCCTCTATCTCATGCTTAACTTCCCATAGATGTACATTCCCATTTTCTTGATGATCCATGCCACAGGTGTTGCTTGTGATGACACCTTCAAAGACATCATATTGCCTATTGATTGCAAGGCCACCATTATTTGCAAAATGACCTTAAATGCCTTCATCAACCTCATCAGAGTCAGCAGTGCTGAGGACCCTGAGAGTCAGGCTCTCATCCACAAACTCACTGTCAGGGATAAGGATCTTGGTGCTTGGGCTTCACAACCCTCCCCTCTTGACTTTGGTGTCAGTACTCATGCTGCTCTCATCCATCTCCTCAATTTTTATCACACTTTCTTGCTCCTCTCCCTCCCCAGTCCCAAGGGTAAAGATATTACTGCAACTGAATTGGCCATTCAACTTGATGATCTTGCTGGTCCTGGTCATGAGCATAGATGGATCATTGCACCCTTTGATCCAAAGGGTACTGCCCATCCTGTCTTTATGATTACCTTTGAGTGCCAGGCCCTTCTCTCTCTGAGCACATCCAAGGACAAAAAGGACTGCTGTCTGTATCCTTTCAAAGGCTATTCCCAAGTTTTGTATTTGCCATATTCCAGCCACTCAAATCCCAGCTGGGTGTGGTGCTCCCATCAGGCAGCCTGTCTGGGATTCCAGGATTTCCCTTGGAAGGGCCACTGATTCAAAACATGTGGTTCCTTCCCACACACTCACCTTAGATGAGCACTTCATTGTTGCCTCCCAGCATGGACAGGATGCTGCTGAATGCAACCATGTTGATGCTCCTTGGGATGCAAAAGACACTGTCCTTCAGGATCTTTCCCTCCTTGTCACCTGCTTGACTCTTCACAAGGAATGGCATATCCCTTCATGCTCCTCTGGGTATGTCTTAGGAAGATATGAATGGGTCAACTCTGATTTCAACTTAAACAACAATGTCCATTGGTTTGCTCTCATCATTTGCCTCATTCTATTGAAATCTGCACCCTGCCATACCATTCCTCCAGACCTGCCTGTGTCATTGTTTGACCCATTGTGTAGGCAGATCTGCCCAGGTTCCAAGGATATTGCCTTCACCCAAAAGGCAAATTATAAAGGCTATCATGAACAAGATGTCCTCCTCACCATGTGGACCATCCTCATTGTTGCACTATCTGCACCCACTTTGCCAAGAATAAAGTCTTGGGCTTGATTGGACAAAGAAGCATGGTTCCAAAGGTTTGTCCCTGGTATGCTGGTCTTCATGGGATTGGCATGGGGGACTGGGCTTCAGTCCCTGTTGGGGGGACTACCAGGTACTCATTGGGGAATGAGGTCACAGAAAGACACTCTGGCCCTGTACAGTGCCTTTTGTTCTGTGCTTACAGCAGATATGTGCTGTGGTCCCTATGATGCTGTGGGACTGCTCCTTGGACATGGTAATGCAGTATTAATGTCCAAAACATTGCATTCTCATGTGCTCCCTCTTGCTCAGTGACCAAAATCCCCCAAAATAACCAGAATTCCAAGGCCCATGCTGCCCTACCTGTGAATGATGATGACAATGATGACAATGCAGATGAGTCCACTCATTCTTCCAAATGGATTTGCCTTTAAAGCCAGTTTCACAGCTCATGTATTCCACATCCTTTTACCTTGTCCATATGTTATGAGTTGTACTCATAACCTTGCTTACGTATGCAGAATAACCAAGCCAATCGCGCCATCATGTGACCTTCCCCCTAGCCACCATTGTGCCTTCCTCTTTCAGCATTTCCTATTATATACATCCCTCCTTTATTCAACACCCCTTTATCCATAAACCCTTTTGATCTCTAATAGTATAAGTAGTTACTTGATGTACACTTGCTCTTTAGAAGATTGAGAATATATTGTCAACCAATTGAACTCCACTCTCGTGATCTCAGTTATCACTCGCGACTCTCATCTTAAAACCTTCACCTATTAAGTCTCAAGAAGCTGGCCTTCCTCATACGTACTTGTCTCTCATGACTTACATAATCCCCACTTCGCAACTCCCTCATCAATTGCCTTAAGGGCCTTTCCTTGTATTTGTCTCAATTACGTCATTGTATCTTTCGCCTCGAGTACAACCCTTAACACCATATCCTTATACCTTGTTCATACCTTGTCACATTGTTTCCTCTTGTTTATCCATATCTCTCATCAATATCCCATGTCCATATCCATTTCCTTCCTACCCTCTGTATCCATACCAGCTTTATTCCCCATCTGTATATACCCACTCTATAATGTTTCTTCTCAATACAAGTCTCCTTCAATTTATCAGCATCCATTGACATTGCCCACTTGGGGTTGTGTCACAAGTCATACTCATAACCTCATCATGTGACCTCACTGCCACATACACAGCACATATCATACCATACATCATACCACATCCTCACCTCCCTTTAGTAATCTCTTCTTGATCTTCTATATAAGTAGATACATTTGTACTCTTGCTCCTTAGCTTGTTGTTGATACAGTCTTCAACCAGACTTGGAGCAAGGAGGCTGCAGCTTCAATACTTCACCTGCAACCTAGCACAAGGGTACCAGTTCATGGTAGGTCTATCCATGGGCTCCAATATGCATCACAAGACTAGTGACATCATGCATAAATCACTCCACAAGCTCTGCAAATTGGTGACATCACCTCCCCTATGATTTCTTTTGTTCTGTTTATGAATGACTCAATCATGACATCACCATGACCTCACACTTTAGGAACAACTTGCCTATGACCACAGTATGACATCATTTCTTTATTTCTCTTTTATTCTGCTCCACTATGACCTCATTGCTTTATTACTCTTGACTTTTGTTCATGCTCCACACTTGCTCCATGCACAGCCACCTTCAGAAAGGTATATAAGCTGGTAGATTTTCTTGTACCCACCCCCCCATCTCCTCACTACTGTCAACTTTTCTGCTTGCATCTAAAGAAACAGTCTATCTAAAGCCATCTGGAGCTAAGTCATCTTCAAGGTTGTTGAGACCAAGTGTCAGGGCCATGCTGCAACAAGAGCACCAAACAAATATAAACACAGATAATTCTGGCTAAGTCTGGCATAAGTCTGGCCAAGTCTGAAAGAATCCAGGCAAGAATGAGATAATGAGGATAGGAGGGGACGGAGAGGCAGTCCAGCAGCCTGGAGGGGACTAGGTGGGAATGAGCACAGCAGTCCTTAAGCTCATGGAGTCAACTGGAAAGTACTTGGACTGTAGTCTGGAGTAGAAGTGGAAATCCTGAGATTAACATTAAGGGAATAGGTACAGTGAGGCTAACCTGTAGTCTGAAGTAGAAGCAGAAATCCTGAGAGACCAAAGCTGAGTCTCTGGATGTTGCCCCTGGACTACTTATACATAGTTCCTATACTACAGGGGATTGATTGCTTAATGAGAGGTGGTTACAGGGGGGCAGGCACAAGAGGGGAGTGGGCTGGGGACGGGAAAGTGGAGGGAACAGGGACAGGGCCAGGGGTAAGTGTGTGGGAACTGGAAGTAAAGGAAATGAGGAAATGAAGGGGAAATGAAACAGAGGCAGGGACAAATCAGAAACAGGCCAGAACCAAAACCGGAAGCAAAACCAGAATTAACCAGGAAACAGACAAACTCTGACATTACCCCCCTCTTAAGCCTGATCATCCTGAGTGGGCTGGAAGGATTGATCCACGGAAACATCCAGAGTTTTTGTGCCATGTAACATGTCAGGCAATAATCATTCTCTGTTTGAAGAAGCTCAGCTCCACTGTGAAGAGGCTGCACAGGCATTAAAGGAGGCACAGGAGGAGGAGGCCAGGCTCGTGGAGGAGGAGCAGAAGAAGGAGGAGGCAAAGTGGAAGGCAGCTGAGGTGGCATGTCATAAGGCAGCTGCAGAGGCCAAGGCCACCACAGAGGCTAAGGCAGCCGCAGAGGCTAAGGCTACTGTAGAGGCTACTGCCAGAAGGGTCTGCAAGGACTCTGTGAACCAGCCGTGAGTCTGTGTCCTGGTGACATTCCACTTACTTGGTAACAATATCCTCCAGGTCTACTGTGTGCATCTGCTGTATTCAGCACTGGATCTCTTGTGTCCCCCAGGACAAGCCAGGAGTGCGGGCATGCTGGCTGTGTTTCATGGTGAAAGTTTGATGCATGCTGGGCAATGAAGGGGCATCCAGAGCTGAGCCATTGACAGGTCAGGGCTGTGCTTGTGCTCCTGCAGCAGATGTCCAGCTCCAACTGGTGGTAGCCATGGAGCAAAGTGTGCTTGCACACAAATGGTCAGCTGAGGCATTGGAGAAGCAGGCCCGGGCCACAGAGGAGATGGCATTGTTGGTGGGGGAGATGTGAGACTCTCTCCAGGCCATCACCTGGCACCTGGTCCCTCACCAGGTGGTTTCTTGTCCTTCGGTCCCAAGTCCAGAGTGGATGGGGATCAGGTCTGGAATGGTCAAGCTGGCCTCAGGTGGGGGTCCATTGTCTGGATGCAGGGTCAAGCATCAGCATACTGAGGAGCCCATTGTCATAACAGAAAGTGAAGGTGGTAATGATGATGATGATGACAAGGATGATGAGGGTGAGGGTGATGAGTAGTCCAAGTTGTTGTTCTGTCCTCCTCTCCTCCCTTTTTGCTTTTTTCCTTGTTGTAAATATGTTGTTCCTTGAATCCATCAATGTGTCAACCAGTCTGGGAGGTCCATTGGAGATTCTGTAAGGAACTGGGTGGTCCTGAATGGTATGGATGCGAACTCCAAGGCATTAATGCATCTCAGGGCCTCCAGATGAGTCCAGTGGAATTCCTGGATGGCCTCCAGGGTGTTTTCCAGGTTGGCTTCAGGGACCCACTCATTGTCAGAAGCTGGGTACCCTTTCCACTTCACTAGGTACTGGAGTCTCTGGTGGAGATACCTGGAATTCTTGATTCACTCGACTTCATACTCCTCTTCACCTCCTCGTAAGATTGGAGGTGGTGGGGGGTGAGCTGTGTGCTCTGCGATCAGGTCTGGTTGGAAGGGGCGGAGTTTGGACACATGGAACACTGGGTGGATATGCATGGAGGCAGGGAGTTTGAGATGGATGGCAGAGCAGGAGATGACTTTATCAACCTTGTAGGGCCCAAGCCATTTGTTGGAGAGTTTTTTGGTGGGACGGTCAGTGGAGATGTCATGTGCGTCTAGCCAAACTTGGTCACCAATTGTGTATTCTGGAGCATCCGTGCAGTGGGCATCATAGAAGTGTGCCATGTCTTCTGCAGCCTGCCGTAAGGCAGCCTGGGCTTCATCCATAGCCTTCTGCATCTGAGTGATGAAGTCTGAGGCAGCTTCGATTGTCCTGGCACAGACTGGTTCAAAGCCAAGGCAGGGGTCCTGTCTGGAGTCCAACTGGAATGGGGTCTGGTGTGTAGAGGAGTGCACATGGTTGTTATATGCGAATTCCATGATAGGGAGCCATTCCACCCAGTCATTCTGCCAGTGGTTAACAAAGATCTGGAGGTATTGCTCAATTTCCTGATTGACATGCTCCATCTGTCCATCTGTCTGGGGGTGGAAAGCCATTGAGAAATTTGCCTTAATGCCAAGGAGTGAGTTCAGTTCCTTCATGAACTTGGAAGTGAAGGTGGTGCCTCAGTCGCTGATGATGGTTTCCAGAAGGCTGTGATGTCTCCACACATTGTCTTGGAACAGATGGGCAACCCTGGCAGAATCAACTGTGGTGGTCATGGGCATTGCATGGATTCATTTGGATAACTGATTGATGATGATGATCATGCTGTCAAATCCATGTGATTCCAGGAGTTCTGTGATCATGTCCACAGATATGACCTGCCATCGACGGTCCAGCACAGGGTTGGGGTGGAGTGTTCCGGACAGCTTGGAGGGGAAGGTTTTCATCTGGTTGCAAGTGTCACAGGCAGAGACATAGGTTGCAATGTACCAAGACATCCCCAGCCACCAGTAGTGGTGGGACACCAGTTTGTACATCTTCCACCATCCAGGGTGACCCATGGTCAGGGTATTGTGGTGCTCATGCACGAGGTCATGACAGAGTTTGGGGTCCAACAGGACATATACACGGCCTTGGTAGAGAACCATGGAGCCATGGAGTTCCCAATCCTTGAGGTGTGCCTTCGGTCTGTCTCCATTCAGCTCCTTAACAATCTGGACTACTTTATTGTCAATCTCTGTTGCCCTTTTAATCTGTGCCATCAGACTCCAGCTGGGCCCTTTGACTGTAATGACCTCCAGGGAGTCAGTGGCTCATGCCTGGAAGGTGGCCGGTTTCAGGAGGACCACATCAGAATTGTTGGAGTCCCCACATGGATGGTCTGACCAGTGCGAAAGGGCATCGGGCTTCCCAGATTGTGTCCCAGAATGGTGTTGGAGGGTGAAGTTAAACTGAGAGAGGAATATGCTCCACTAGGCTTGCCTCCAGTTCAACTTCTGGGCAGACCGGAAGTACTGGAGGTTCTGGTGGTCCATCAAGATCTTGACTGGGTGAGGGGAACCTTTGAGGTAGTGTCTCCAAGTGTCTAAGGCCCAGATGATGGCTAAGAGCTCCTTGTTGTAGATGTTAGCTCCTGTTGCATACCCGGAGGTGTCTGCTTCTACCCAGAACCATCTGGACTTGGAGGGAAACACCAGGATTGGTGTGGAGGTGATGAGGGCTTTCAGTTTGAGGAAGGTGTTATGTTCTGCATTGGTCCACCAGAAGGGTGTGTCTTTCTGGGTGAGGTCATTCAGGGGTCTGGCAACCTTGGCAAAATCCTGAATGAACTGTCAGTAGAAGTTAATGAACCCTAAGAATGACTGTGTTTCTTTCAGGTTTTTGGGCTCCAGCCAGTCCATTACACCTCCAACTTTGACAGGGTCCATCTCCACATGGTCTGGTGTGAATATCATCCCCAGGTATTTGATCTGATCCCAGAAGAACTCACACTTCTCCAGTTTCAGGAAGAGTTTGTTTTCCTGGAGGGTCTGTAGGATGCCTCAGACTCCTCAGACATACTCTTCTCAAGTCTTGGCAAAGCACAAGATGTCATCCAGGTACACAATGCATACTCCATTGTTGATCCATTCCCAGAGGATGTCATTGATCATGTTCTGGAATGTCCCAGGGGAGTTGCAGAGTCCAAAGAACATTACCAATGGTTCAAACAGTCCTCAGTTTGTCTGGAATGGTGCTTTCCATTCGTCTCCTTCTGCCATCCAGATGTTCTGGAATCCCCACCAGAGGTCAAGTTTCCTGAACACTTTGGCTCCACAGAGTCAATCAATGATGTCAGAAATCAGGGGTAAGGGGTATGCATTCTTAACCATGATGTCATTGAGTTTCCAGTAGTCCTGGACTAGGTGGAACCCTGCATCCTTTTTCTTCACAAAGAACACTGGAGTGGCCATTGGAGACTTTGACGGACAGATGAAGTGAGATTCTCCTTCAGGAAGTCGTCAAGTTCTTTCTGTTCACCTGGGGACAGCAGGAACAGTTTGGCAGGAGGTAGCTGAGTTCCTTCTTGAAACTCAATGTGGTGGTCCCATGGCTTCTGTGTAGGGAGTTGGTCAAAGGAGTCTTTGGAGAACACGTCTTGGAAGTCACGGAATTCCTTGGGTACGAGCTCCTTGAAGGTTTTGGCAGGTTCATTTGCTTTCACCTTAGCAGCCTCTGCCAACCTCTGAGAAGGGGTGGACATTGCTTGGATGATTTCAGAGTGTTCCCTATTGTCAGGGAAGTAGGCTGCAAAAATAGCACCCCCTTTTTCCAAGGTCAGGGTCTCATCATCATCATCCAGTGGTGCGGGCTCGTTCCAGGGTGTCTCCACAGCTTTCCGACCACCTCTCTCTCATCAGTGTTCCATATTCCGTATTCTCTGGATCATTGCTCGGCAGTCAGACAGGCATCAGGTCAGCATCAGCTTCCCTGTTGTCCAGTCAATCTCTGGGTTGTGGTGGTGGAGCCAGGTGTGCCCTATGATCAATTTGGTTTTACCCAGTCCAATCATGGAGAACACCACCTGTTCAGAGTGGTCATCAATCTGGAGGATGACTTCTACTTCTTCATGGACAGACCCCATCTCATTGAGTGTTCCATCAACATTGTAGACTGGGATGGGGTGGGTGAGCAGCCAACATCTAGTCCATTCTCCTTTGCAAAGGCTGGGTCCATGAACATCCCAGTTGCTCTGGAGTCCAGTAGAGCAGTTCTGGTGCAGATGGTTCCAGTCTGGGGTGATTGGATTTTCACCTTGACTTCTGTGGCTCATCTAGGATCTTCAGAGAGGAGGCAGATTGAGGGCAGAGGGCTATAAACAGGGTTGGTATAGGTGGATGCATTTTCAGAATCATCACTCTCATCATCGGAGAAAAACATGTCATTTCTGATTCCATATGTACAGTTCTGGAGGGGGGTGAATCTGTTGGTCAAGCAGGACACATCCTTCACTGCTGACTGTTGGGAAAACCCTGCGGAGTAGATCCTGAGGGTTCCAGTGTGTCCTTTGCAGGTGGGAACAGCTTCTGTAGTTCCTTGCAGATCCTCGGTTGGGAGTATCTCTATCGCCACCTTCATCTTAACCAGAGCAAGAATGGCTTTGTCTGCCATATCAATGATGGAAGTATGGAATCAGAAGCAACCACAACAAACCCATTCTTTATAGAAACCATCATGGCAACCACCAAAACTGCCAAAACTCCCACCTTGTGAACCTCAAGTTACATGCTTTGAGGGCTTTGTGCTCAAAGGGGGGGTACTGTTACAAGTCATACTCATAACCTCACTTACATATGCAGAATAACCAAGCCTATCACATCATCACATGACCTTCCCCCTTGCTGCCATTGTGCCTTCCTCTTCTAGCATTTCCTGTTATATACATCCCTCCTTTATTCAACTTATCCCTTTATTCACAAACCCTTTTGATCTCTAGAAGTATAAGTAGTTACTTGATGTACACTCGCTCTTTAGAAGATTGAGAATATATTGTCAACTGATTGAATTATCCTTTCACAATCTCAATTATTGCTCATGACCCTCATCTCTAAGCCTTCACATATTAACTCTCAGGAGCTGGTCTTCCTCATACATACTCATCTCTCATGACCTTATGTAATCCCTGCTTCATGACTCTCTTGTCAATTGCCTTAAGGGCATTTCCTTGTATTCAACTTGATTATGTAATCATACCTCTCATCTCAAGTACAACCCTTAACTCCCAGTCATGCAATGACACCAGCAACCCTCTGCTCTTGTGTAATGTTGACACATGGGGATACTACTGTCCTGACACATCATCACCTTTACCCAAGTATTATCATGCCTACATATTCAAAGTCCACACAACCATGACATTTCTGGAGACTTCAGTCATCACAATCCATATGGGCATGTACATTCAGTGGCTTGCCTCCCACTTTGAGCCTGGACCACCCATCAACCCAGCATTCTTTTCCAAGTGACCATACAGGTACAACCATTCACATTCACAAGGCTTACATATACCAGTAACCATATAGCCACAGAGCAACCTGCACTGGTCCATTCCCCTTCAGGCCCAAGCCCATTGAGAGAGTAGATCACAGGGAAGCAGTAGTAGCTATGGGACCCAGGCACAATCAAGTCCCCCATGTGGCAGCTGACAGAGAGTGTTGGTGGAGGCAAATATTAGATATGTGGTCATGGAAACACAGCTGTGAAAAGAATCACATGATCAGAAAAGCAGAGAAGGTCCTGGAAAGAACAAGGGATGGAACATTAGATCTTGATAGAAACCTCTAGAATAGTAAGGAAGTTAGATGGGGGGGATGATAGAATGTTCTAGAATGGGTCCTTAAAGACATAAATATCCCTGCAATCTGGCATGGCAGAACAACAAATCCAACACTAGGACTAGCTAGTAGAAGTTTGTCTCATAGATAGCTTCCTCTGAATCATAGTGATTGACTGTTCAAGCCTTGTAAATTTACCTTGCCAGTGCAATTAAGTACCTCTGGTGTGGTCCAGCTGGTGAACAGAATGTGTGTAGTCCCACTAGTTGTCAAATAGCCCACTATAGTTAAGGCTCACTTGTATCTGAATCTGAATCTGAACCCAGGCATAGCAATCTGGTAAATACTGCATATCCAATACAGGCATAGTGACCTGATACAACCTCTCACCTGGACTCCAAGCAGCCAGAACCTTTGATTACATAATACATGGATATTGACACAATTGACATAGCACTACAGGCCAATGTTCTGGCACATCAACAGGTACATCTGCTTCCACACAGGGCTCCAGTGTCCACACTTGTGCTTGCTCAGCATGCTCACTTCCTTCTTGTTGGCTGGCATCCCACATGGGTGAGGGGAGCCAGTGACCATCAGAATATGATGGTTGATATCAAAGATAGTAGAGAATATCTGTCATATACCCATTAGCATGCTCTAGGCTCATAGAGTACCCACTTACTCCACTCAGATGCCCATCCAGAAGCACTTTCATCCCCTTCAGCAACTGGTAGTGCCCATTGAAGTAGTGGCTCCCACAGTGCACATATCAACACATCATCTGCACCACATACCATGAATAGATAAATGAATTTGTTGTCAAGTTTTGATGCCCCTTCACTTGAGTTTGTTGCTGCCCATACACCTTCAGTTCTCACACAAAGTTCATCTGATGCATAGACAGCTCCAGGTCTTTGATGTCCCCAGTGCTTGCAATCTGTGATGCCCAGATGTTGTCATCCTGTTTCAATGCACTCCATACCTCTTGGATGTCCAAGAAGCACCTGCTCTGATTCAGTCTCCAGGTACACATATTTGTTTGTGTTCCACAACAGGTGTGCAAAGATCACATCCTCTGGGTAGCTTGTCAACCAGAGTTGATCTATCAATCTCGTCAGCTTCCCCTCCCATTATACAACCAACACCCACCTAGGTCCCACATGTTCAGGTGCCACAGGTGATTCCATTGCATTTCTCCCTTTAACCACCCTATCATCCACCTTGGTCAGCCACTTGGGCTGACCTTAATAGGCGGGACAAATCCCTCATCTAGTCAGCCTAAGAGGCCTATTTTTTCTTTGATGTCAATTGACAATCCTTGGATGTCAAATTGACATCTGGCCATCTTTCTGGAGCAGAATCAAACACTGTGAGCAGAAGCATATGGATATATTTGGTTGGGGGGTATCAGGATAGGTCCTGGAATGCCTGGGGACACCCCTGAATGGGTCAGTGGGCCTGTTGATTCCCAATATGGAAATGTAATTACATAATAGCCTAAATAGGAAATTATGTAATTCACCCAAAAAGCGGTGACATAATCATCCACAATAATAGCATTATGTAATATATTATATAATTAATTGATGACATAATTACTTATATTATATAATATGTATTACCTAATATACATATTATCTAATTAATTATATAATATAGGTCACATGACCAGCACTCGTGTGCCAGTCATGCAAAAAAGAGGGGCACCCCTGCCCCAGACCAACTGGAGGGGTGGGGCAGGGGTCAGAGGGGCCCACCAGAGGGGATGGGGGCCCCTGGGTGAGCACTTAGGGGATCCTATAATGGGGGGTCAACAGGTTAGTTAAAAAAATCAATAGTGTGCAAAAAGGGCAGCCAGAGGCTGCCCTTTTTGCACTAGAGTAGCTAAGATCATTAATAACATACCTTAACACCACACCCCAGTCTATACTGGGGTGTGGTGGCTTGTCCTGGGCTCTTGGTAGATCGAGGTGGTGGTGTCACACAACAGAAAAAATTTTCCAGCAATTGCTGGTAAATTGAACCCGGGACTCAACACTGGCAGTTGCCCAGTTTCAAAGGCAAGCCACCTCTGCTATGAAAAAGCCTAAATGCACTAACTAGATAGACCAATATAAAAGGGTGGATTAGATGATACTCCATAATAACTTTGGATCATAGCCAATTACATAATACAATGATTCCTATTAAAAAAAGCCTAAATGCAGAAATTGGATGAGGTACATCCAAATACCCACTGAGCAGATCATTCTAAAATTTTGTACATTATTAGATGCTACTTCTATGCAGATTATATCAAAATTTCAGCCAAATTCATGCATAGGTTATGGAGATATGAAGGAAACAAGTCTGGACATTAAAAATTCATTTCCTCCCCAAGAAAAAAAGCTGGGGACTTGAAAATTTGCACAGAGCAAAGGACACAATGTAATAATTATGTGCAAACATCAGCCTAATCTACCTACTTTAAGGGAGTGAACTGGACAATAGGTACCAGAAGCACTGGAAATGCCAAAAGTAAGGAGTGCAAGGATCACTCTGAAATTTGGCATGTGATTAGATACTGTCTAGGCAAAGACCATATCAAAATTTCAGCCAGATCCACTCAGAAGGACAGAGATATGAGGGAAACAAGTTTAAACATTGAAAATCAATTTCTCCCACCACAGACAAGGTATGGACTTGAAATTATACATGGGTTATGATCATATAATTAACTAGCCATGTGCCAAAATCAGCATATTCGTTTTACTTCTAGACATTCAACTCCCTTTTCAGGCAAAAAGAGAACAACAAGCTACTATGAATGTTAAACACTTTAAATTACACCCAAAATAGGTGGAATAGGCTTATAATATTATAGCCCTGACTGTATCCAAAAATGGAATCAATTGGATGTGTGGAAGTAGCTTAAATTGAGGGGGAGGGGGAGGAAGATCAAAAGTGAATTACATAAGATGTAGAGTAGGGGTGGCTCTGATATTACACCACTGAGTTAATACATATATGGGGAGTGTACATGCCAGATATCAGCCCAACTGGACTCCATTTAGGCAGTGTTCCACAGGCCTCCCCCCTAAACAACAATTTCCTCCCCAGAGCCTTCTATCCATGTAATTCCCCTGAAAATGCACACTTGGGTCATCCAAACACATCTATAGCATTCCTCAAAATTTCAGATTTATAACTCCAGTGTTAGAGTCTCCATAATATTTTCAAGTTTCACTGAGATACACCCTCCAGTTGGGACACTTCCAGGGCTCCAATCACTTTGAATTTTTGTAGGTCACACCTGCTCATCATTTGAGGCTCAGCCCCAAATTTTCAGCCCATTCTGAGCACTTTTGACATGTGTCACATGACCAAGATCTTCCCCTCCCCCTGCTTCACTCAGTCATCCAATTTGTGTGGACTTTGTTTCCATCTGTAGTAGTAGTGTGTGACAGTGCATGATTCAAATTTCAGGAGATTCCATGCAATATTGATTGAGTTATTCAAGAAACATTCTAGATCAATTCAATTTGGGGGTCAGAACAGCAGTATTTCCACTAAATACTGCTGTTCTGACCCCAAATTGAATTGATCTAGAATGTTTCTTGAATAACTCAATCAATATTGCATGGAATCTCCTGAAATTTGAATCATGCACTGTCACACACTACTACTACAGATGGAAACAAAGTCCACACAAATTGGATGACTGAGTGAAGCAGGGGGAGGGGAAGATCTTGGTCATGTGACACATGTCAAAAGTGCTCAGAATGGGCTGAAAATTTGGGGCTGAGCCTCAAATGATGAGCAGGTGTGACCTACAAAAATTCAAAGTGATTGGAGCCCTGGAAGTGTCCCAACTGGAGGGTGTATCTCAGTGAAACTTGAAAATATTATGGAGACTCTAACACTGGAGTTATAAATCTGAAATTTTGAGGAATGCTATAGATGTGTTTGGATGACCCAAGTGTGCATTGTCAGGGGAATTACATGGATAGAAGGCTCTGGGGAGGAAATTGTTGTTTAGGGGGGAGGCCTGTGGAACACTGCCTAAATGGAGTCCAGTTGGGCTGATATCTGGCATGTACACTCCCCATATATGTATTAACTCAGTGGTGTAATATAAGAGCCACCCCTACTCTACATCTTATGTAATTCACTTTTGATCTTCCTCCCCCTCCCCCTCAATTTAAGCTACTTCCACACATCCAATTGATTCCATTTTTGGATACAGTCAGGGCTATAATATTATAAGCCTATTCCACCTATTTTGGGTGTAATTTAAAGTGTTTAACATTCATAGTAGCTTGTTGTTCTCTTTTTGCCTGAAAAGGGAGTTGAATGTCTAGAAGTAAACAGAATATGCTGATTTTTGGCACATGGCTAGTTAATTATATGATCATAACCCATGTATAATTTCAAGTCCATACCTTGTCTGTGGGGGGAGTAAATTGATTTTCAATGTTTAAACTTGTTTCCCTCATATCTCTGTACCTTCTGAGTGGATCTGGCTGAAATTTTGATATGGTCTTTGCCTAGACAGTATCTAATCACATGCCAAATTTCAGAGTGATCCTTGCACTCCTTACATTTTGGCAATTTCCAGTGCTTCTGGTACCTATTGTCCAGTTCACTCCCTTAAAGTAGGTAGATTAGGCTGATGTTTTGCACATAATTATTACATTGTGTCCTTATGCTCTGTGCAAATTTTCAAGTCCCCAGCTATTTTTCTTGGGGAGGAAATGAATTTTTAATGTCCAGACTTGTTTCCTTCATATCTCCATAACCTATGCATGAATTTGGCTGAAATTTTTATATGATTTGCGTTGAGGTAATCTCTAATCACATGCCAAATTTCAGAGCAATCCGCCCAGCGCTTATTTCTCGGCAAGTTCCAGTGGTTCTGGTGATGTTTTTACTGCTCTCATTGTTTCAGGCACTAATCATTGGCCCTGGGCCTGATTTTTTCGCTCTATTGGGGTCCCTAGAGGCCCATCCATCTATCCCAGGCACCTCCCCCTGGTCCTGGGCCCCCATTGGGCTGGATGCCTAAATGTTTTTTGGATGCACTTCATCCAATTTCCGCATTTAGGCATTTTTTAATATAGGAAATACTGTATGATGTAATGGGGTATTATCTAATGCACCCATCCCCATTGGGCTATCTGATTACCGCATTTAGGCATTTTTATTATACAGTATATCTGGTGTATATATTAATTATTAATTTTGTTGACTGAGATTTTGCAGAGGGCCCATAAATGAGGCAGTTGACATTCCTTGATGTCAAAATATTGTCAAATTGTAATTGCCGGTTGTCAAATTCAGCTTTTTGATCATCACTTGACATCAAACTTGATTTCAGCCATTTAGGCCTACCTAAGTCATCAACGTGTCCCTCCTTTTAAGGCCCCTCTATATGGCTGACCAGGCTGCTATCATCTTTGTCAGCTCCTCAAGTTGCGCCTTACCCTTGGATTTCTCCCCCTCAGTCATCATGCACATACTGTGTGGCTTCCATTGCTCAGTCTAGCTCCACCTTTGCCATCTTCACCAGGATTTCAATTGCAGAACATCTGATGGTTCCCTCCAAATGGTCAGAATTCTCCCCATGCCAGCACCTTTGTCCCCTCTGCTGTCAGCTCCAGCTGAGGTATGTCTTGGATTCATTTGCCTTCAAGAGTTGTCTCCAGAGTGTTTTCAAACCATTCACAATGAAGCCCTATTTGAATACCTGTGTCATGGTCAACCATGTGCTGAAGTCAAACTCACTCAGCAAGGTTCATCATGTGTGTCATCTCGACTCCATGCTGGTTCCACATTCCAAACTTCCACCCTTCTAAAACAACCTTTGTCAGATCAACAGAGCAGTGCCCTACCATCATTCCTTTCATTGCCCAGTTCAGTGCAAAGTCCTGGATTTGATTGCAATCCTTGTGATCAATTGCTGCAATTGATGCTGTGAACATGTATTTCTCAACCCCTTCAAACTACAAACTCATCAGCTATATATAGATATTGATTCCCACTCTGCTTACTATCTTCAGGGTTCCTTCCCTTTCCTTCACTTTCGCTGCCTTTGATCCTCCAGTGCAGCATGTCAATGACATGTTCGAAGTGTTCTGATAAGTCATCAAGTCTGTAGAGTTCAGTCTTTGTTCCCTTCAGATGATGGGGGTTCAAATGGGGGAATTTCTGCATTTTCCTCCCTTAGATACTATATGCCTCATGGTAGCCTCATGTTCATCACATGCTTTCATATCCCAGGCTTTATTTGTCATTCACCCATCCAGTGATTTGGATATGTTTCCTGGGTTTTCTCAAGGGACAACCCAGGATTTCCACCATATTGCTTCCATTCCTGGGTTGTCTCACATGGATGACCCAGGTATTTCTTCATTTTTGACCCCTGCCTAACCCCAACCCCACCCCCACCTTAATTACAAAATGAGGTTCAGATAACACTGACAGCCCCTGGGCCCCCAGAGTACTGCATCAGCAATTTCTGAACTCTGCTTGAAAAATTTTCCTTGTTCTTCATGAACAGTCCATGAAAGAATGACCTGTGGCCAGTGGTGCCCACTGAATTGAGGCTTAGACTGGTTATTTGCCAGGCACCAATGCCACACATGGGTCATTCAGGGCTGGAAGACCACTATCAGCCAACCCAGAGGCAATGTTAAGCCTGATAAAACATTCCCAACACACATGACTTCTCTGGTGAGTAAAAGCTCACTCTACTTCTTACTGACTTCCCCCCTTCCTCTCCCATAGATAGTAGTCAGTCCATGTGCACACTGCTGTGAGTTTTCTTTTACCCAGACCTCTATGCATCTGTGAGAATGATGGAGGTTTCCTAGATTGTTACTATGATGTGATTACTCACATGTTTGTCTGTCTAGCAGCTGCCCTAGTGGCTGTTCTCACAATCGAAATCCTGGTCATGAAAACTCCCACAACCCCTCCTGTGAGTAGAAACCCATGCTTCTTACTGACCCCCCCCACTTCCTCTCTGTGGATAGTCATTGTGCCCCTCAGCTGACTACTATGACTACTACTTCATTGTCCTTATTCTCTTATCCTCTCCCCTGGGCTCCCCTATGCTCAGTGTGAAGCTAGGGCCACACGACTGTGAACCAAGCATCAGATCTCTGATTGAAGAAGATCAACAAACACTACAATATGAGCAGTTGTTCCACCAGACACACTGGGGAACCAAGTCTTTATGGAAGGATTATCTATGTCTAGTGACTGTCTCATACCTGTTACAATGTGGCAGTTGACACCAGTGGGCAACATATGCCAGGGTCATATAATGATTTCCTGGCACTCGATGGTACAGAATGACTGAGCAGATATCTTATATCAATGAACAAAGGGTAGGCAGTCAGAGTTTGCATCACTGAACACAGAGCCAGGCCCTATATTAGGGAAGCTTTCAAGTGAGAGTGAGAGAAAATGAATCATAGTGCACAGGGCACTGAGAGCAGTCTGTACCTAACTATGCTGGCAGTACGTAATGTGCAAGCCAGAGGCAGACAAGGCGAGAAAGCACAGTTCTCTGTTACACCTGAAAAGAATGAGAAACTTTTTTTTGACCTTGCAGTGCTATGTTAATGGACTAGCTGGATAACAAACTGGAATTCCAGCTTGATAGGGGGTTACTCAGGGATTGGGATTTTAGCAATATGTGCCTGAATTCATGGGTGGAAGTTGCTGAAGCAGTCTGAGATTATGTGATCAATCACATTCCAAGGGTGGAACAGAGAAAGGGAGCTAGCAGGCAAGTAGCTGCAGCCCCTTACTCTGGGAACTGCTAAGGAAACTTCAGAGCACATGAGAAACTGAGAGGAAAGACTGCAGACCTGTCCCATATTGAAGCTGAAATGGAAGACTTTGTTTGATGGGGTTCCCTGCATTAAGGATAAGTACACCTCATTGGATCAACTTGGAGAAGGTATTCAAGCTGATGACGATGCATGATTTTCTTGCTGATTGTCATTATAAAGGAACTTCCTCTTCCATCTATGAGGCTGTCAACCCAAACCACACTCACTCTCATAGCAGTCCCTGGTCACTTGGTTGTGATCATTTTGATCCCCTTTTCAGGCCCCACAACCCCCAACCAAGTATTAAATATATGTTATGTCCAGTCTGAGCTGGATTGTGATTGAGATATCTATTCTTGAGGATTGTCTAGGTAGGTTTGTTGTTGTTGGCATGTTTTGCTTCAGGAATCAACAAAAGTATCCAGGGCTGCAGTGGGTAATCTGAGATAGGTAATATTATCCTAATATCAAGTATGTGTCTAATCATGCTGAGGATGTGAGTGGGTGAATGTGATATTAATCATCAGATTCTGAACAGAATGCAGATTCCATCATAATGTCATCCAGCAAAACAGTTTCTGTGGTAAAGGATGTAGACAGGGTGGCATTAGAGCACGGGGGGGAGCACCTGGGACACAGAGTGGAGTACCATATGGAGCCAATGGCATTTGTGAAGGAGTTGTGATAGATGTGGTAGGTGTGCTCGGAAAATCAAGTTGGTTGTGAATACTATCCAAGCAAAACTGGTGGTGAGCAGATAGAACATCTTGTGGCAGTAGGATTTTGAGAGGGTGAATACAAGCACATGTGCACATATTGGCCATCATAAATACACCACATTCATTCAACCCATCTTGCTGAAAAGACTGTCAGATAGTGAGCATTGATTAGGATCATAATGTAAAGAAATAGATTAGACATGAACATACATTTTGGGGAGAACCATCAAATAGCCAGTGATCAAGATCAAATGTGATATGGTTCTCAACAGCAGCAAGATTCTTCAGATACTTGTGTGTGACACTGAAGACAGTCTCCTTCACAGCTGTGGTGTGCATTGAGTTGAAATAGGTGACAGTCTTCCTCCGGAAATCGATACAGTTGACAGCCCAGTGATTGTTCTGGATGAAGGTTGGAATGATAAAGTGCTCCATGTTGATGAAGAATGGGCGATGGATGAGGGATTTGTAAGTGGAGCAGTATGTAGGGGAGCATTGGGATGATGCAAGAATTTGAGGGAAGAAATGTGTGTCATGAATGTAGATGGTAGGAGGGCAGGCTCATTGGAGAATAGTGATGTAGGAATTAATAATATTGTCATTGGTCCATGTTTTTTCAAGGAGTTTTTGCAAAGAATGTCCATTGATGGGGAGGTAGGGGGTGATGGGACTGAGAGATGAATCATAAATGGATTGTAACTTATTCTTGACCTAGGATATATTAGTAGCGAACATATAATGCAATAATGGGAAACAAAAGCAAATTACATAGGAATCAGAATTGAATTGAGGGCCTGGGTCCCTGAAGAGAGAGTAAGGAGGAGAGACAGAAGCTTTGGTATGCTTCCACTTTTGGAAAGGATCCAAAGTTGGATCATCAAGATGGTGAAAATCTATAGGGGTGCAAACTGATGGGATGCTGAGGAGAGTGGCATGGAGGAGAGTGCCTTGATGGAAGGGAGCAGGGCCATAGAAGTCCTGTAACAACTGCCAAATAGTGTTGTAGCTCTGTGGGGATTGGTGGAGTATGGGAGAAATGGAATCCAAGAGCAAGTAGCAATCATGAAGATTATTTTGGCTGTCATCATGTCTGGGGCATGTGAACCACTGGGCTGGGCACCTAGTCTGGTATCCTTGATGGACATACTGGGGAGCATTGGAGGGGGATTCAGGAATGACACTGGATGGATGTGGGTCTTTCCACTGCATGGCAGTATGAGAACCATGTAATTTGACAACAAAGACTGGGACACCATCACGTTGAAGTTCCTTGAGTGGATGAAAGCTTGGAGAACAGTGTGATGCTTGAAAGACTGCTCCAATCAGGAGTTTGTCCACACCAAAGAGAGGAGGGGGTTGATGCATGGAGACTGCCAAGTGAGTCACAAACCTGTGCAATGCCCACTGTGCATCCCCTGAAATTCATAGCCCAACATGAGATAGGCTCGAACTGATGCATGGAGTGTATGGATGGGAGCACAGCAGTGGAGCATCTTTTCAAGCTGTAGGGGTGAGGGAGCAGGAGGGTATTGTGCACATGGAAAAGGGGGTGATGCAAGGCCACAGGTTTGAAGGACCCTCTGCCACTGTTTGGCATATTTCCAAGGCAAGGTGAAGAATTCAGAGATTGAGATCTGGTATCAAGGAGCAAGGCACATATTGCCACCTGAAGATTCAATGAAATCATCCAAGTCATGCTTGGGAGGTTCAGGATCATCTGGGAGACAAAATATATATGCAAGGTGGGGACAAAATCGATCCCATCTCTGTGGTTGGGGAGTACAGTCAGCTGGAGAGATGACATCATGCTCAGTCAAGCCAGGAAGGACTTGTGAAAGATGATAAAATTCAGATAAGTTGAGTTGGTCTGGAGTGGATGAATGTAGTTGGCTGGTGTATTGGAAATATCTTTCACTGTTGGAGTATGATAGAGACCATTCACACAGTAGATATACCAGTCAGATTGGGTGGGGTTCATCTATGAAATGAGAGTGAGAGGATATGTTTTGTATGATACAGGTAGTTGACATACTTAGTATGTTCTTCTGTGAAGATACCACCTTGGAGGCAAAGTCTTTGTGATCAAAATAGGGAGTGGTGTGAAATGGAGGGGCTACTTTGATGATGGATCCATCATGTTCCCATGTGGATGGTCAAAGTATGACACTATTAGGAACATTTGAACAGTCCCCATCAGATGTGGGCACAGCAGGATGCAGGATTGCTTGGGATGTGGAAGCACTAGATGAGCCAGCCTCATTATTTACAGAGGAATAGTCCATCATGATGTGACACAGGGATGAGTAAGTTGTGGATCCAACATATTGCCACACTGGGGGGCAGGACTTGGAAAGAAACCTCTGAGGATCAATCACCCAGGTACATACCAATATGTGCCTGAAAGGCAGTTTAAACTACAATGGTACAAACCAGTAATAGGCAGTAATATATAAGCTAATGCAGAGACTATTCCTCAAGTATAAATATGAATTGAGGCACCTTTTTGACTCACTTAGCCCATACTGTGGTAACTTGCCTACCTGTGTTGACAGTCTGCTTCCCCAAAACAGAAGTGCCAGTTGACACTTTGGCTAGAAGGTCTTGGAGCAGTGGTGAGGAGAGGTCTGACTGAAACAGCATCTAATGCATGCCTTGCACCTGAAATGCCAGCATCAGGGTTGCCACCATCATGATGTGAAGGATTATCCACACCATCTACAGTATCCAGCCAGTTGTCACCCTCTGCATTGTCAAGTGTGACAGGCAGACTATTATCAAGTTCTCCTACTTGAAGAGATAGTGGTGTAGCATGACACACAGGGCCATGCTCTGCAACCTGTGATGGATTGGGAGCATGAGGTCTGAATCTGACTTGCATTTGATGATTAATTGCAGCTGCTTCCCCTATGTCATTTGCCTAGTCTTGGTCCAATGCTGAAGGATTTGTGTTCAAGTCAAGTCCCATTTAGACCCTACCATGACCAAAGGGAAGGCCTCAAGTAAATCTCCAAGAAGGATTGAGAGGTGGTTTATATCTCTTTTAGCCCCATCTGGTGTTCTAGGATTATGTGTTTGGTGTGTGTTAGTGGTGTATGAGTCCAGTGGGCACCCAGCCTTACTACCATTCTACTTATGTATGTACAATGTACCACTCTGCTCCTACTTGACTCTTTCTTCTCTTTTCTCCTTCTCAAACCAACCTGGTGGAAAGCTTCTCCACTGGAGTTTGGTGCTGCCCCAGTTATAGCTAGATTCGTCTGCATTTACATAATTGACTCACATAGCTAGCTGCAGGAAGACCGAAAATGTATCTTTTTCTGCTCCTCATTCAGGCTGCCATCTGCAGTGTACTGAAACAGTACACTATGGTCTCTGCACTGAGTGGTATACTACTGCCCTGACTTGTAAACTACATCATGGTTTACCCCAAGGATACAGTCCCCTGACTCAGTCTAACTCTTGAACCCTTCCTCAACCTGACTTGTGAGATGACTCGTATCCTAACCAGTAACAGTCACAACTGTAAACCCAGTCCGGAACCCCCACTGGGATTGCCTCATCATATTAAGCTCAATTCGGATACTACTGAATTAACACTGGTGGAGTGTGTAAGAACCTGAATATGGGACTCAACACTCATCTCTCCTATCCTCAACCAAGCTTATGAAGTGCTCTCAAACAAGACCTGCAACCCCCTGTTAGACAGGGTGGATACCTCAACAGGGGTGGTCACTCCCCCAAAAACTATTGAGACCAAAGGCATGGCCTCCTCAAACTGGACCAGGCCCAGCCCGAGGTCTGGACAAAGCCCAGATTCCACTGCCTCCAGCCTCACAGGAACAGCATGGAAGCCTGGCCACCCAACACAATGTGATTATTCAGATACCCAGATGAGCAAGGCTGGGTGGGTACTTAAGGAACATCCATTGTCTACAAACTATATGGACCCCTTACATGTTGACTACTACATGCATATGTCCCGAAACACTCTGCAAGACCCTTGTCAGGATAGCAGGCTGGCCATGCCTGTATTGATCAAATGAGCCAGATCTACAACCAACGAATCCCTGACCAATGAAAACTCCATAGACCAGGAACTACTCTGTTGAAGAACCCTACTGGCATTGGTAGCAGACTCCATATGACATGAGCAAGGTCCCAGTGCAGCTGCCAATGTATGTCTGGTCAACACCTCACTATATCATCTGGCGTACAATCTGGATGTGGAGTCTCCCTTGTTCACCAGTACCATTGTCCATGTGTCTCGTACAGGACATCCCACAGTCTTCAAACCTGACACAGAATTCTGTCTTACACTGCTGCAATGTGGCCAAATATTGCAAGACACTGCAGCAGAAATGGCAAAGCATTACTTCTTATCGGACCCAGATCCCTACAAATTCAACCCAGGGGGCATGTTAGATGT
>MU128979.1:17418-87814 GCA_014904985.1 Hydnum rufescens UP504 | reverse complement strand
GATGGCTATCCTGACCAAGGGTGGCCCAATAATGGTCCTCCTGGACCTGGTCCCCAGATCGTGGGCCACCAGCTGTGGGAATCAATGACATGACCCATCAATGAGAAACCTACTACAAACCCAAGTTTAAACTTGAATTCTGGCCCAGTGACCTACCAGAGTATGATGGGTCAGATAATGCTTTTGTTATGTGGACCAAGGACTTGGACCACTACACTGCTGGAAGTCGTCGAATGCGTGAACAACTAGCTTTTTCCACTACCATGAGGTTCACCAAGCACACAGATGTATGGTGGCATGAACACAGTACCACAAGGAGGGCACACCCTTCACAAACTCATTCTGATTCATGAAATCAAGGGGTAGGCCAACCTGCAGTTTTATTCTTGCAAGGGCTTCTGCAAATAAGGGATGATCCTTATCAGTTGTGGAATTCATGCTGTCAGAAGGTTCACACCATATCATAGGGCATTTGATGAGACCTATGGTTGTGGCAGGAGTGAGCAACTTTTCCAAAATGAGAGAGGCTTATCTCATACCATTTCTTTGGAGGTCAGCCTCACATGAAAGGGAGCAGTGAAATATACATGTGAAGGATGGCCATGAACCACCCAAATATCTGGCAATGATGTCAGAAAGCTGGTATTGCCCAGTCTTTGAGTTTTTCTCTGCCAACTCCACTACATAGATAGAAGACTTAATGAATGTCACTGAATGAGCTGGAATGAGCAAAGCCAGACATAGAACTAACTGTTCAGTGCCCAGGCTGGTCAGTCACATGGGGGACCTAATTTAGGTACCACTTTCAGGGCAGAAAATGGTACCTAATAGGTCCCCCAGACCTTATGGCCAAAATCAGGCTATTCCAATTCAGTTTTTGGGCCATTTATTGGCCAATCCATGGCTGTGCCAGATTATATATTTATTTATTATTATTACTATTATTATATACATATTATCCCCCCCCAGGGTCTGCCACCACAGGGGGGGACAGTTTATTGTGGGTCATGCACCCACATATACTCACTGTACCCTCCACAGTGAGTGTGGTCAGGGGCCAGTTCCTTTTGGGCACTCCCTTGAGGGGTTGGTCTTCATTTGTGGGCATTCATTTGTAGTTATTGCTCACCATGTCTTGTTTGGCTGGTTCTGCTTGGGGGCTTGCAGGGATTCTGGTTCAGGATCTAGAGAAATAAATAATAAAATATTAGTGCAACAGTAATGCAGTGCAAAAAGAGCAGCTTATGCTGCTCTTTTTGTGCCACAAGAATAAGAAATAAAATAAAAATAAAACATACCTTGTAGTACCCCACACCCACTGTGGGGGTGTGGGGTACTGGGGCCATGGACTCCAGGTCATCCATATGACCATTCATACAGGTCTTCTCTGTGCCCCATTGTTTGGGTGTCAATAAGTGGGGTGGTGGGGGGTTTTGTGTTGGTATTCATTTGCAAAGGATTCGAGACCTAGACAATACAATTTTTAAATTAGTTAAAAATTAAACAACATGCAAAAAAAGCAGCTTTTGCTGCTCTTTTTGCATGGCTGTAGGTAGTGGGGGGGAGGAACCCACCTGATATGGAACCACACACCCACTGTGGTGGGTGTGTGATTCCTGGTGCATCATTTGACACAGTTGCATCCTCATTTGGTGTGGTGCCATATATCATGTCATTGGCAAGTTGCTGTGTCATGTTTCCATGCATCACACTGCCATGTTGCATCCCCATGTGTTGTGGTGCTGTGTCATGTTGCCATACATTGCACTGCTGTGCTTATGTTGTGCTGCCATGTTGTGTCCCTGTGCATTGTGCTGCCATGTCGCATTCCCATGTGTCGCACTGCCACATCATGTTCCTGGGCATTGTGTTCCCATTTGGGCTCTCATCATGTGTTGGGTGAGGCCTCAATCTAAAATAAATAAAGGCACGTTAGTAAAAAGTTCCAAAGCAGTGCAAAAAGAGCAGCGTTTGCTGCTCTTTTTGTGTTGTGGTATCTACTAGACAAAACACTCACCTTGTGACCACACACCCACAGCAGCAGGTGCATGGTTGTGTGCTTGCCTTTTCGGGCAGCTGCTTGTTGTGGTTGTGGAGATGGGAAGCAAGATGTGGATTCAACACTGGCAATTGCCAATACTCAAGAAGCACCCAAGTGCTGGCACTGCAAACACAGTACACAATAGTAACAAGCATGTATATTTAAAATAAATATTTGCCCAGGAAAACCCGAAGAAGCCAATGATAATGAGTCAGAGCTCAATAAGGCATGAGATGGCTAATTGCAGAGTGGATTGGGCCAATTCTGATGTGTAGAAGTGGCCCAATCCACTCTGCAATTAGCCATCTCATGCCTTATTGAGCTCTGAATCATTATCATTGGCTTCTTCAGGTTTTCCTGGGCAAATATTTATTATATAGTATTTATTTTAGTGGATTGATAGGTCTCTCCTCTACCTGCATTTCTGTGAGGTCAATTACCCAACTATCTGCCATCTGTGAAGTCCAGGTGCTTCTTTTTCAACATAAACATTAAGTTCTGAAGGGTCTCCATAATTTCAGGTTTGAGACAACTGCACCACTTTGTTATTGTCTCAGAGCTTGAAGAAAAAACTCATTCACATGTGACTGATGATGCCTGGATTGGCAAATAATCCATTGCTGTATGAAATAATGTTGGGTATGTGTCCTCATGCTCCTGAATATATAGTGTTGAGGTCCATCAAAAGACACCTGTTGGTGCACCATGAAAAATATAGACATACCTGCCTGTACAGCAGGGCCTTTGTATCTGGATGCACCTTACCAGCCTCCAGATATTGTCTAAATTCTTTGTCAACCCTCTTTACCTCATCTATCAGATCATCTGAATATATGAGTCTGAGCATGAAACAGGCAGCATCAGAGTACAGCTTTACTGGAGCAACTGGTTGCAGAAGTGTTGTGTATTTGTAGCACCCCATCTGTCCTTTCATGTGATAAGTATTGAGTCAAGAAAAAACAAACCTGTCTTTAATCCATTCTGTTGCCTTTTCCACCTCCATGGGATCCCAGTGCCTAGAGATAAATGACAACTTGATGCATGGATTGAGCACTAAGAGATTTAATATAAGGAAGCACCTGAGTGTGTGAAGAGAAAATTGACATGCCCATAAAAATTACATATGCTAAAGTCCTTCCAGCTGCCTCATGGTATTTATTCAGCCACTCCATCCCTACTAAAACATATGGCAAAACATTAGTATTGGCAAGTGCATATCATTCCCACCAGTCCTGAAGTGATTGAAAGGCAGCAAGAGCTCTGCTGAGCACAGGATTTGCCTCAGCTGATATAATTTGTTGGTCCAAGTGTAGAAACTTGAGGGATAGGGATAGTTAGAATTGCTTGTGCCAAATGTGAGGTTTCAGTTACTGGGAGTATTTCCAACACTTTCCTGGCCATTACCCACTGCACATCACTCAATGCCTTGCCTTGTACATCCTGGAATAATGTTTGCTGAAGAGTTTCATCTATAGCCTTTAGGAAAATAGATCTCAGGTTCTCCCTCATGGGAACAAGCAAAGATGAAAAGTAACTCACAGGGTGTGCAGGGATTGCTCTATCCAGCATGCTGTGGACTCAGTCCCATCTTGTATCCACATCCCAAAGGAGTTCCAGCTCATTGATTAATGGGTCAAACTCCCCCCTCTCATTAGTATTGCATATAGTATCCAAAAATGCTGCTCAGCAATCCCCAGAGGAGCAAAGGGTATTGACCAAGGTATGCATGGGGCAAATGGGGTTGCCTGTTGGTGCTGTTTTAAATTCTGAAAGGACATGCTGTACAGCAATATATATTACATGTGCAAAGCACCTGTTAGGCCTAGCTCCTGAGTACAGGGCTCTGGGTATGGCCAGGAATTTCACACACTGGACTCAATTTTCATTATGTAAGAATGGAACTGTTGTGAGGGACAAACAATACCTGATTACATAATACAATCATGTATATAGACTGGGAGTTGCCACCTCCCAATTTAGGCTTTTCCTCCCTGCCCCAACAGGAACACCCTCATATTTCAATCTTTTCTTGAGTTCAGACATGAATGTATCATTATTAGTGGCATTATCTGTCAGGGTGACATCACCATTGAAGCCACAAACAGAAAGAGAAAAGAGATTAATTAACCACACACCTATCACAGTGGGATTACTGAGCATATGGCAACACACAACAGCTATGCACAAGTCTCACACCTATCACAGTGGGAATCCTGAGAGATTAAAACTGGTGATCCCCCAACTGCAAAGGGCTATAAGTACTACTTCCTTCACACAGCCACCACAGCCCATCAAGATGACACATTTCCATCACTGATGCAGCCCATCACTCAGCCTCCACATGGCTATGCCCCCAACTTCCATACGCATCCTCCTTAGTGTAGTGTACCTCCAAGGCAGTGTATGCCTGGGTACCCCAAAGGTGTCAAAGGTGTTGAGGGATCATAATGACACTGAGGGAGCAGGGATTGGGATGGGTGCAGAGGAATCAGGGAATGGGGGAGTAGGAGGAGGGGGTGTCTGGACTGGCAACTGTATTGACTTGTGTGGGGGCTTGTGTGGGGGGTGAGGGGGCAAGGGGTGCAGGCAAGGCTGCAGATGCTGCCACTGATTGATCATCTAGCCCACAGCCCACTGGTCTAGGCCTGATAATACAAGGGCCACAATAACAAGAAGAATGCCAATAATTACACCAAGGATGGCAATAACCCCCTGACTGAATGGAGGGAGAGAGGAGGCATGAGCATTTGAAGAAGTAGGTGCCATATGATAGATTTGATGAAGGATGATGCTCTGATGGGTAAGTCCACAGGCAGAAGCAAATGTCACTTCATTTCTGACATTATCCAGTGTCCACCAGCCAACCTATAAGTCACCAGTTTGGTGATATCAGTCCAGAGTATCCTGATAGTCACTATTGCCATACCTTGGGAATCAAATTGACATGCTCAAGGACTCCAATCACCACCTGACATATAGCTTTGCCAGTGTGACTTCCTGGCAAGTATCAGAATACTGTGAGGTCACCTCAGAGGGCCAGAGACAAAATGCAGCAATATGTGTGGCTAGTCAGCCCCCAGAGAGTATCCCCAATGAGGTAGACATCCAATCTCTTTGAATTCTTCAAAGGTCCCTGGCAATTGAAGAGCACAATTCCAAAGTCTCCTACAGTACTAGGTTGGGCCACCAAGGAATGGCAACACCACCTTTCCACATCTCTTCACCTGGAAGTGGAAAAACCCTATCCTTCCAGGTTGCTGTAAAATGTTGGGGAACATCTGTCTGTTTGAGATTAGTGGACTCATACGCCCTCCTCTATGACCAGATGAAGACAAGAATCATTGTAGCCAATCTTTCAGCCACCATCATCAGCAAGGATAAACCCACTCCATTGGAGGGCCACATGGTCATTATGGGCATCAACTACTTCACTAACCAACATTTTCTGGACTGGATGGCAAATCTTGCTGCCACAGGAAATCTGGCACTTGTGGCATTTGATGCATCAGGAAAATCAAAGCCACTTCAAAGACTCAGAAGGCAGGAAGGGCCTAACAGTAAGTCCCTTCTTCAGAGGCTGTGAAGAGGCCTTCTTCCACAAAATTATCATAGACCTAGCCTAGCTGTGGAGCCTTCTGAAGTACTGGAAGTCATGGAAGATGAATTACATAAGCTGCCATATATGATAATATTGCATAATCATTTCATGTTAAATATTACATAATCACTCTATCATGTTACATAAGTTCCTATATACATAAGCAGTAGGCAATATGTATTGGGGGGGGGAGGGGGGAATTTTGTTGAAACAACCTTGAGGTATATATGTGCCTCTGGAGGTCTGTGTGCAAAGTTTGAATCTCAGTTGTGGGATGTTTGAGTCATTGTTCTCTTCAGCCTATTCTAACTACACCCTCTTCTACAGCTTCTGAGTCTTCAGAGATACATCCCATCTTCAGCGAGTAAATGATTTTCCTGATGTGAGGTACATACCATGGAAAGCATATTGGACCAGGTGAATGTGCTGCCATCTTCTTCAACTCAAAGTCCAATGCAAGACTTTGGCAACAATACTGGGGTGTGAGGCAATCACAGGCAATACATCAAACCTTGAGCAGACAGAGATCTATTTGTGGTGAAAGGAGAGACAATGGTTGTGCATGCAGACTATTTGCAGAGCACAGGACAAGGTGGAAGACATGGACAACTGTGTCTATCTCTAGTGATTGTGCCACCAGAGATGCCAGCACTGGATCCAAACCATCCAGAGACATTCTCAGGAAATACAAGCATGCAAAGGATGCTGGTTGAGGAGGATCTGTGCATCTGCTTTGTACATGGTGAGTTCTTTATGCAAAAGGGGCAGATTGCACAGAATTGCCAGTGTCAGAGCCAGATATCCTCCTCTGACAAACAGTGTGTCCACAAAAGCAGAGACCCTGTTCAATTGCAAGGATTCTTCCCAGGTAAGTGGAGTATACTGATACATTGGGAAAAGACGACTTAGAAACCTGGATAAAATTACACCAGGACAGCCATAGTGGAATCAGGCCATGCAGTATCCAGGGCCCCTGCAGATGTAGACTTGGTGTCTTCCAAGTTACCACCAGTCAATCAATCACTGTCATAAGGTGCCAAACATTTGGCTTTGACACAGACAGTCCTAACAGAGAGATGGACACAAAATTGCCCAACATCTCTTTCAGCATCCAGAGGGGTCAAGGTATTGCAAAGAGGAGGGTCATGGAGCATCACCAGTGCTTAGACAAGGTCCTTGCTATCATCAACAGCCTGAAACAGGCCACACACTATGGATGCTGGTGTGTTGGAAATCCATGCACAGATCATGAAACAAGCACTTTTTGAGTTCCAGGCCATTGGCAATATTATCCCTCCTACACAGAAGCCAATGCACCTGCTACTGCTATTCCAAAGATGGGTGGTGATGGTGTCATGTGACACCAGCTAATACATAGACATTGGAAACAATCAGTATGGCCATCCAGGAAACACCATGGCTGGACCTGTCTGTTCCATGACAACCACATAGGATTTCATTGCAACACAAAAGGAGGCAAGGAGGAGCTGAAGTGTGTGCAGCCAGGTATGGCCTCTCCAATGGCATGCACAGTCTGAAACAACCACACACTCTTGAGGAAACTGGCCCAAGACAACAACCAGAGTTGGCTGGTCCCATCAAGTACAAGAAGTGGTTAGGATCCTGGGATGAAGGAGAAAGCAGAGTGACAGTTGCATCAACAATTCTGTTCATCTGGTTCTACAACAAACATTGTGGGAATGTGGGATAGCCTCCTGTATGAGCATGATTGTATATAAAATAGCAGGCCTTGATCAAAGTGAAAGAGAATGAATGCCACATGACTGTGACTATCAAATGTGACAATGCCAGGCTCTTAGACCAGTAGAGAGCAACAGAACCAAATATAGGGTTGTACAGTCTTGATGTTGCTTTGTTTGAGAATGAGTTGAAGAAAACAATTAGTGCCATTATAGAGAGGGCAAGACTGAGGGGAGGAGAGAATTCCCTCATGAAGAGCCCATGTTAAGGGTCATTTGTAGTATGAGGGGGAAACTAAGTAATCAGTTTGAGTATGAATGAGAAGTCCTTAAGATGATTGACTGAGAGTTTGCAGAACAAGGATTATGTAAGAATGGGGATGAAGGAATAGGAGTGAGCAGACTGATTTCTAAGAGACTCAACATGAGGGAACTTTAGGATGAAGTCATGAAACAAGGAGAGACTTCATGAGAGGTGAGATCACTTGGGGACAATATATTCTCAATCTTCTAAGGAGCAAGAGTACAAGATGTAGTTACTTATATACTAAAAGGTTAAAGGGAATTTATTAAGAAGGTGGTGTGAAATGTGGAGTGGTGTGATATGTAAATATGGGGTCAATGAGGAGTAGCTGTCATGTGATCATGGGATAGTCATGGCTATCTTGTGTATGTGATCAAGGTTGCAAGTATGACTTGTGATAGCCCCAGAGATCATGGTATGGTTCTAAGTTCAGAATTATAACCAGGCAAGACAGGTGTACCAAAAGAGTTAGTGCCATGCTAGCACAGGCACATGACCCAATGGAAGTTCCCCTGACCAATATCAGACCACACACTAGACTGTCTCATCTGTTCCTTCAGCCCTGTGCCACTCAAATATCAACAGAAAATCAGATGACAGACTGCATGTCAAACTCAGATACTGAGAGCTAAAGGCACTTGAAGGTGCAAGTCACCACCAAAGGTCCCACATGCATAGTCCATCTGGCCAACCTCATCTATCATCTGGCCCAACAATCAGTCTCTGACCAGTGGTTGAGCATGCATTCAAAACCTGGGGGGGTAACATCAACCCAGCTAACCATGAGCTGTGACAATGAACCAATTTCCAGAGACCCCTAAGAGCTACTTGATGCACCACATGACAAAAAGTTCTAGATCTTGGATGGACAGCATCAAGTGCAAGTGGTATGCAAGGCAATCAAACCTGAAATCACCCAAGAAAGAGGAAAGAGAGGGGATAAATATTGTGAGGTCATAGCTGAAGAAGTGCATGCACATCCAAGGGCACAGTGGCCAGCACAGATCTATTACCAAAGTCAATGGAATCCTATTCAAAGAGAAACAGTAGGTATGCATGGATGCTGAGGATCTGTTACAAGTCATACTCATAACCTCATACATAAGCACATAACATGACCTCATGGCTTTGCCACATAACCACCACACATCCACCTCCACCTTCCTTAATAATCCCCTTACCAATCCTCCCTTGACCTTAGTATATAAGTAGCTACTGGTCATACTCTACCTCCTTAGAAGATTGAGAATATATGTCTCTGTGATTGTCTCTTCTCACCAATCCTCCTCTTGTCTCAAGTCTCCCTGAGAATTCAGTTCCTCTGCTTCCTTCCTCCACATTCTCATCTTCCATGACATTACATAATCCTCACTTTGTGAGCCTCCTCATCAATCATATTAAGGGACTCCTGTTCATCCCTGCCCTGATTACATAATCACCTCCCCAAGCCACAAACAACCTTTAACAGGATCAAGTAGATCTTGAAACCATGGATTCTATTGGCTTCTGCACAGGCAAAGATAATAATCAAATTGGAATTCAGAACCTGCTACACAAGGGCCACATTTACAAATAGGGTTAATGAGGTAGTGAGTGATGAAGCCACCTGGGGGTGATGCAATACCCAGGGCACTGAGTCTGGATGACAGGGCTGGATGAGCTGAGAACTGCACATTTTTTCCTACTATTTTGCATTTTTCTCCATGGCCAGACCAGATACTGAAAAATGGTTTCCAGATTTGGAGTCCTCTAGAGTGGAGGCATGTTTTCCAGTTTGGGAAGGTCACATGACCTTCTTTATTTGGCAATGTGTATCATGTGACTTGGCATAGTAGGCAGGTTCTGGAACCCATCTAAAAATAAAAATCCACACCATGTGCTACTCTGGAGTTCCAGGCTAGCATATAAAAACCTGTACATTGCATCCCCAATAATAATAATTCTTTCCCTCTTACCACTACAAGTGTAATAGCATGTTGTTCAACTGCAAACATATGCAGTGGTTGTCATTAGACAAGGCAGAGTTGATGGGTGGAAGAAGAGGATTGAGAAGAGTAGAATTCCTGCTCCTCCCAGCACTAGCCTCAAGTGGGGGAACCAGGCATACTTGCATCACTCTGAGTCTGGGAGAAAGGGTGTGAGGGGAGAGGGAGGATGTGTTAAGGGTCATTCCTAGGATGGGGAGGTGATATGTAATCAGGCCAAGTAAAGCCCCTAAGATGATTGATGAGGAGATGTGTGAAGCATGAGGATTACATAATGTTGCAGAAGATGAGAACATGGAGAAGAGAAGTGGACTGGACTGAATTCTCAGGAGACTTGAGACAAGAGAGGAATTGGTGAGAAGAGAGTCAATCAATAGACATATATTCTTGATCTTCTAAGGGAGCAAGAGTACAAAATATAGCTACTTATATACTAAAAGGTTAAAGGGAAATTATTTAAAGGATGGTGTGATAAATGGTGTGGTGAAATAAATGATAATGGGGTGATGGATGATATGAGGCACAATTAAAGGGCAATGACGAGGAGTTGTCATGTGATCATGAGTTAGCCACAGCAAACTTGCTTATGTGGTTGAGGTTGCAAGGATGGCTTGTGACAGTACCCCCCCTTTAAGCACAAAGCCCTTGAAGTGCATTGTGAGTTGGGTAGGCTCAAGGGGGGTCTGGTGGTTTTGGTGGTTTCTGGAGGTTGCTGTGATGGGTTCTATAAAGGGCTGGTCAGTTGTGGATCCTTCTGACTTCATACCACAATCATCACCATGGCAGATGAGGTGATTCTGGTCTCACACAAGATGAGTACATTACTGGATATCCCCTCTATGGATGAGGGGATCATTGAGGCAAAGGCCTCAATAGAGCTTTGGGAGGTGAGTACAAGGAACTTATGGGTAGTTTGGGCACTGACTTGTGGTACAGTGGCAGGTGACATTCCAAAAACAGATGCCAAAGGTGTCTCCCCTCATTGAGGAGATGGAATTGGAGCTCAAGAAGTTGGGGGCTCAAGTTGACAAGGTTGTGGTGCAACTTGTGCTGCAGTGCAAATGGGAGGTGGAGCTGGTGCATGGTCAAGAAGCCATGGCAGCTGCAAAGCATAAGGCTGAGCCAGGGAAGGAGTGAGAATGTGGTTCATTGGAAGACATGCCAATGGTAGTGAGGATGAGGAGTCACCCATGGTGAGTGAGATCTTGTTTTTTTTTTTTTTTGGAGGTCAGGGCCTTGTTGACACTTGGGTCTGGCATAGTATGAGGGGTGCATGTCATTGCACTCATGCTGGGTGGCTGGCAGAAAGAAGGGGCCTGAGCCAAGGTGTGAGTTGTGAGAACCTGCCAGTGTGCCATTGACAGCCTCAAAGCCCAACAGGGTGACAGCACCCTCCCTGTCTCTTCATGCTGCTGTGGTTTCAGGATACACTAACATTTCACTATTAATTAGGAGTCATGCAAAGGTTGGGACAGAATATGTGAGAGACTAGCTGCCACTTCACTTCACCTCCCATCTTACTTCTCACCCTAGGCTTCTATATAGCTATGAACTCAGGCATGAAGGTTGCCATGCCAGCCTCTGTGAAGAGGGATGTGGACAAGTGGAAGTCTGAAACTGTGAATTATGCCCCCTCCCCACCTCCTTGAATCAAGGATGAATAAAACATTTCTGGGATCACTAATATGTTTTCTATATTGGACATGATCTAAAGCACAAGGGATTGACAGCTGAATTCAGTAAAATGAACAAAGAAAGCATCAAACTGAAGTTCAACAATGAACAAGGCTCTTCCCATGCCCCTCTCATACAATACCCACCCTGCTAGTGACCCAAGCAATGGCATCTTGCCACTAGAAGTCTACTTGATTCATGAGTTCATTAAAGAACACTCCCTTCTATCACAAAATTCCCACTTCAGCAAAAGGGAAAATGACAGTGGCCATGATGGACAAGGCATTGGCAGAAATAATCATGCAAATGATGGGAATGGTCACATCCATGGAAGTGGTGATGGCAGTGACAATGACCACTGTGGACTGGCTGTTCCCCCTAATGTACAACAGGCCCAATTTTCCACTACAGGGGTCTATCCCTTTAGGGGGACACAAGGGATCATCAATGCATTTGAGAACTGCCATCCACCTGATGCTAGGAGGGATGTCAATTTGCCTATTGGCATCACAGCATCACTGGATCATATCACTGGTGACATTGAAATCCACCCAGCCATGTCCCTCAAAGATGTGATCAAGCACAATGTTCACATTTCTGTCACCCCATATGCTCTGGTAAGCAGGCAGGAGGGGTCTTTGCTACTGAATCTTCATCATTTCACTAATGCATCTCCACCTTCTATGCCACCTGTGGCTTTAGAGAAATACAATGAGGGTCCTAGAGCTTCATAAAATCCCAAACACTTGCTTTGGTTCCTTTCCTATCCACAGCAAAATTTATGCATTCTTTCCTGAGTTATGCTCAGTGGCCTGCAAAGAAATGGAGCTCACTCAGACAGAAATGCACTATCTATTTGACCACATATTGTGACCTATGGTTCTTAAGGTTCCTCCTGACATTGTCCATGTGGCCCATCAGCTACCAGGTTGAGACACGGAGGGGGTGAAATGCTGGATTTTCCAAAGCCAATCACCCACTTCCTTATGCTCACATCAGGAGATTTGGTCCCAAAATGTTGAATATCTCAAAGAATCTGATCCATGAGAATAAGAAGAAATACAGCTGGCTTAAATATATGTTTTTTGTCACTGATATTCATGGTGTAAAAATACTCTTAGGCCATTCCCCTGAGAACAACCCATCCAAACCATGGGGTGATGTCTACTTTGCCACTCTCTGTGCAGCAGCCTCTTCCATCTCTCAAGAGTATCTTTGCACAACCCCTCCAAGTTGGTATGTTGACATAGGCTTTCAGATCTCAGACCAGAGGAGCATCATCCTATGGAGGACTTGTGTGCATAGGACCATGGCCCAAATGCTATTCCCAGAGTGGGACCAGGAGACACTTCAAAGGAGAATCAACACTAGGCACTGGTTTCTTCAGAGACCTAAACATGTGCCTCACCCAGGTGTCTGGGTTTTGTTTGACAGTGGTGAGCCCCTTAGCCTATGCCTGTGTTGTCTATCCCCTTGGCACTGACCCCTTCTATTGCATTTTCAGTGCTGATTAGCCAAAGCACCTAAACCCTTTGTTGATCATCTATGTTCAGGCCTACACCACTGAAAAGGGGTTGACCTATAATATGAGCATCAAACATTGTAGTGTTGATGCTGGTAATTGTGACATCCTGAACACACCCCCTCCTACCCACAATGCATGGTTTAACAACATGGTAAATGTATGCAAAGATGCTGCTAAAGACCCCTCATGGAATTGTGTGTTTTGAGGTAAGGCTCCCTCTGGGCACATCTCAGGGGGCCTTTCAAGGGATAGATGCTGTGTTGCTGTATGATTCTGTAATGGTGATTCCAACAGCTTCTTATTGGTGTGTCTGTACCATCTCCAGAGTGCCTATTCCCCCTCTTACCTTCCTTCTTTGGCAGGGGATTAAAATGTCTTGGACTAGAAGGCCTTAATGAGCTTATAGAGCTTCAGCATGGCTCAAGCAGGTCTTATGCTGGCCAAGAAGAGGCTTTGGTGCTGACAGCAGCCATATGGTGGGTATTAAATGGTCTGAGCAGCAGGCCCAGAGAGGGAATGGCCTATGATGCTCTTTCCTCTTTCATATTCCCCCACATGGTGGATCTGCAGCATGCCCATTGGTGGGGACATGCTGAAGCCACCCTCAACCCCAATTTTTCTGTTAACTACAATTATTATTGGGCTGATCAACAGGGCTGATCTGCCAAGCCTGTTAAGCATGACTCACACACTCCCTATGGCATCTTTTTCATGCAGAAACTTGCTCTCCCACCCACAGCTGATTGCTCCAGATTCAAGCATTCAGTGATGTGATGGATGCTCCCTGAAGCTTGGAAAGAGCTCTTAGGAAACACTCTGCTGGCCCTCAAGACCAAGGTCAGCAAATCAAGTACATACAATGGTCCCCATAGGGATTACGTGCCCTGAAACTACAAGCACACAAATCTGGTGGAGTAATGCCCCAAGGGCAACCAAGAAAAGCCTTTCCAGTTAGGCACCCTTGGGGCTGCCCTCATTGGGTCCTCCCAAGACACAGGTCTTGACCTCCCTGGCAATCTTTTTAAAGAGCATGAAGAATGATGCCTGCAGGATCCACTGCAGGCAATCTATTGTTCCCTCCCATGGGACCTACTGATCAAGTCCCCAGCACCAAATAACAAGTGGGATCCCCCCTATGTTCAGTTAACAGAGGCTGAGAGCATCAGGAAAACCAACACATGCTCTTGATGCTCCAGAGTGGCCTATGTGCTCCAGTTACAACTGGTGCATGGGATTTGGCTAATTTTTTGCATGGTTGTATATCATATGTAGAATATCTTCCAGCACTGCAAGTCATCCTATGCTGTACTCCACCAGCTACATGCATTTTTTTGTGAAAATTTTTAATTTTCATCTTCATGTCAAGCTGGCAAAAGAGAAGCTACAGCTTTGATTTTGTGCTTAGGTAGTCAAACAGTATATATCTATGACTGTGCAAAAAACCACCCAAATCCCATGCACCAGTTTTAACTGGAGCACATAGGTTGCTCTGGAGCATCAGAGCACATGTCAGTTTTCCTGATGAGGGCTGAGGTTTCAACAGAAATATTTGCTGAGAGGAACCTGGGGATGATATTCTACCACACCAGAATTTGATCAACACCCAAACCAGAGTTCTTCAAAAACCTTGAATTTTTTTTCCCAGAAGGGGAAAAGGTTAAGAGCACATCCCCCTGGATGCAGCTTTCTTACTTCACCTCTTGGCAGACCCTCTTGGAGACCTGCACCATCCCTTCAGACAACATTGAAGACATCAGGATGCAGATCTTTGAGAGGTTATGGAACATGAGCTGGTTCCCTGCTGGGGAGCTGGGCCATCTGTGGCTCACTTGAAAGAGGGAAAAGGGTTCATTTTTGCCTCAAAATATCAGAGCCAAAGCAGCCCTGGTTCTCCTTATCCATAGCCAAATCTGACTGTCCAACATTACCCTCAAACTCCCTGAATCCTCAGTGACTATGAAGAGGAGGATGAGGAGAGTGGCAGCAATGACAGCAACAGCGATGGTGCTTCCCCGCTGATGGGCTTTGACCAACCCCTTCCCCTCCATCTTCATTCTTTGCAGTCTTTGAATGAATGCTTTGATCTTGATCTTGATCCATCTTAATCCTCATCCCATCCATCCTTGTTTCATTCCACCCCTCCTCATTCCACCCCTCCTCATTCCAACCCTCCTCATTCCACCCTTCCTCACTCCACCCTCCTCATTCCACCCCTCCTTGTCCCATCTGTTCTCATCCCATCTGTCCCCCAGCCCAGCATGTTACTTATGATATATCACTCACCAGTAACTCACCAGATAAATTCTCACATCCTCACTGGACCTAGGTACACATCATTATTATTATTTATTATTCATTTATCTACTTATTTATTTAGTTCACCCAATAATGGGCTCCCCAGGGCAACATTCTGCTTCATCACTCACCATATGCCAGGTTTGGGGACAGGGGTTGTACTAGCTCAGGTCTAGCTTGTGGCCTGGGATAAACAATATGTTAGTTACAAGTTAAAGTAGCACAAAAAGGGCAGCCTTTGCTGCTCTTTTTGCACTGCTATAACATAGAAATTCAAAAATAAAAATAAAAAACACCTTGAATTACCACACCCACTTCAGCAGGTGTGGTTCACACACCCCATTGTAGGGGTTTCTTCTGTATAGGATGTGAGAAACCTAAGCGAGGATTTGAGTTTAGAGCTCAAAACCTTGCCTTAATATGCCAAGGTAAAACAAGTACTTCCTTCCAATATAGATGGGAATGCCTGTAGGCATTTTAAAACAGTACTAGGGTAGAAGGCTATCTGTACTGGCAATAAGAGTGTTGAGACTGGCTGTCTCAGGATTAGCTGAATGGGTAGGGTTCAGAAGAGAGGATTATACTGTCCTCAAGCAGTTGCCAGTTGGTAGATGAGAGGAGCTGCCAGTCCTCAAGATGGGTATGAGTCAGAAACTGAAGGGTTTGGCTATCCTCAGATTTTCAGGTAGGTGTCAGGTGTCTCAGAATTCAGTCTTTCTTGTGGCAGCTGGTTGTCAAGCTGAGTCCACAGAAATCTTACAAGGTCTAGGTGTTGACCAGGGAATACCTTCACACAGCTTCACAAAGCACTGTCTGGCTTGTAGTGGTAAGAGGGAAAGAATTATTATTATTGGGGTGTAATGTACAGATTTTTATATGCTGGCCCAGAACTCCTGAGTAGCACATGGTATGGATTTTTATTTTTGGATGGGCTCTGGATCTGGCTAGCCTCTTCCTATTATGGAAAGCTCCACCCAGCCCAGAAGGTCCTTGATCTATTTATGGGATTTGCTAGGGAGTCTAGGCAATGACATGTTTCAGGTGATGTAATTTCCATTAGTCAATGACTTGTCAGTTCTTAGTCACCTTGGTTTCTGTCCATTGCCCAACTCCAAGTCTGCTTGTGTATATAGGTGGCTTAGCTGAGGACTTAAGGTCCAAATAATGAAAATTAGGTGTTTTCTTACCCTAAGTTTCCTACCCTTCTACAGGTGGTACAGACTTGAGATCCCAGTCCCTTGGGATCCAGTCTTTGTAGGTTTATATAGACAAAGTTTTCCAAGATGGATATACTTAGGCTGTAGGCCATGAAGAGTTTTAAGTTCATCCATGAGACCATTTAAAGGACTAATCATTGGTGGAACAAACTTTTTCATTTGGCCCACAGTTAGAGTACACTCATACAACATAAAAGGGGAGTAGGGATTTTGAATGGAGGCAGAAAGGTAGTGCATAGAAAAGTATTTTTTTGTTATATAAGGAGGGGGGGTTAAAAAAAAAAAAGAAGACACATGTGACAAGAAATAGATCCCTACAGAGGAGTGGGTAGGTAGAAAGAAAACATACAATTCCTTTTGCCTAAGTGGATTGTAATTTTAAAAGGGGCATGGGGTATCCTCATGCTTAATGGGGTCAGGGGTCACAGGTGACCAGGCAGGGTGTGGTGACACATGACTCCATTGAGGGACAAAAGGAGGGAATGAAAGGGTTGGCAGAAAGACAAGTCAAGTGGTTGCTGGCATGGAGTTCAAAGGTAGACTGGGGAACACCTGGGACCATAGTGTATTCCTTGTTGGTTAACTGACAACAAATTCAGCTGATAGCTTGGCAAAAACAGAAAAGATCGATGTTGGGAGGTGTAATGGATGGGATGGCATCCATATTTTTGTGTTTGCACAGGACCTTGAGGAGTTCAGCCAGAGAGGGTGAAATAAGGTGATAGAGAGAGAAAGCACTAATGAAAGATGTCTGGATGGCTTGTTCTTCCATGAGGTAACCAATTTGGTTAAGGATTGTACCCAAGGCAATGGAGGGTGTAGGGAAACTAGGTTCCATGGCTTCTGTAATATGACATATGTGGCCTGTGAACAAAACAAGGCCTTGGAGTTGTTTTGTTATATTGGTGTTAGCATTGAGAACTTGGGTGTGAGCCGCATTTGTGTCTCGATGAAGCTGGTCTTGATCACATCATAACTGACAGCTGTTGTCCTGAATGATCTGGCAAGCAGTATTGAGTTCATTATGAAGATGAGCAATATGATCCACCTCATGCACACACATCTGGTTCCAATGCTGTTGGTGACATTTGAACTCATTTTCATTGAAGATGAGTCAATTATGGCTTGAAAATAGCTGGTGCTCATGTTGGTAGAGGTTGTGGTTCTGATCACGATGATTTAGAGGCTCATGGGGCCATGCTGGTCCTCAAGGCGGGCTTCCTCAACAAGGTCTGATGTGCTGTACATGAAATGGGCCAGGGGAGATGATCGTATGGGGTGAAAAGGTAATATGGTTGGTAGAGGGTTGGACAGTTGTGGCTGCGATGCTTGTAGCATGTGTCACAGGTGAGGGGGCTGTGGTTTCGGGATGAAACAGGGCATCCAGAAACAGCAGCAGTTGGGTGACTGGATGGATGATGTGATTTGAGACAGGAGTAAGTGGTGTATGTTCACATGACATGGGATGATTGGTGATAGGGGTCGTGGCTATATAAGGTGGGCTGGGAGTGGATCTGTGAGAAGGGGGAGCCTCAACATGATTCTCATCCACAACACTCAAGTGAGGTGCAGTAAGTATAGATGGGGCAGGTGTGATGGATGGTGTGGTCCAACCAGTGTGGAAGATAAAAACATCCAGTATCAGAAAATGCAAATATCCATTGATCCCAGCCTAAGGAATGATCATGTGACCTATTATGAAATTAATTACAGCTATGCATGAAAACAGAATTCATTCAATTACTCCATCAGTTTTGATCAGAGAGGTACACCCATATAACACTTGGAGAGCCACGATTCACACCTTTCTAATGGGACCAAACACAAGTCAAATGGACCAGAACTGCACTCTCCAGACCAATATCACTATCAAAATCTGGAATTTCCAGTAAAAAACAAATTTCTCCATCAGTTCGCATCCAATCCTCTTGGAACAACCACACCTAGCAAGATATAAAAAATATGCATCCAACAGTACTGAGTACATGAAGAACAGATCAAAATTGAGCTCTACAGAACAATATTACTATCAGAATCAACATCCATTAGTATTTTACAAATTTCTCTGTCAGTTCACATCCAATCCTCTTGGAACCACTGCACCCAGAAAGCTATTAAAAGTCCGCATCGAATGATACCAGGAACGTCTATTACAGATGCAAACTGTTGTTTCTGCATCAAATTCCATCCCATGCACTTGTCCCCATTATCAACCAGCAACAAAAACACCTTAACCACTGGACTACAAACAAATTAATCTCCAAGAACTTAGAAATATCCTTTTATTTCATCCCCCATTGCCACAAATAACTTCTAGAACTTCACAGCTAAGAAAGATAATGCCTCCTTGACAACACTTTTGTTCTATTTATGAATGACTCACTTCCCTTGCAACCACTTTATGAAAGATAACACCTTCTTAGCAACCCTTTTGTTCTGATTATGAATGACTCACTCCCCCCACAACCACCTTATGAATGACTCACCCTCCTTGACAACCCTATTGTTCTCACCTATGACTCACATATGACTCACCTAGGAGTGAGTCATATTCTTTAAACACAGCCACCTTCAGAAAGGTATAAAAGCTGGTAGATTTTCCTGTATCCCCCCATCTCCTCACTACTGGAATAAACTACTGTCTACGAATCTGCTTGCATCTGAAGAGAGTACTGATCTAAAGCCATCTGGAGCTAAGTCATATACAAGGTTGTTAAGAATAAGTCACTGGAAGCCCTCTATGCAAAATACTGAGCCAAGGATAGTTGCAGGACCTAAGGTTAGAGTTGCTGGACATCCAAGGGAAGGTGAGTAACAACAAAGTCTAGTCAGAAGAAGAAAGAAACACATTGACACACTGAATCAAGCTTAAACTAGTCTAGAACCCTCTTTAGAATCCACATTTTGACCAGGAGGACACAAATAGGTACATACAAATAGCAATAAATGATCCAATACAACACATATAAGCCTTTCACAAGCATCCCATGATATATCATTGACTATAGCTAGTCCATACCATCACCATATCCATCACTGAATTCCATACACAACATGTTAGAGAGTGATCAACCATCAGAGTGAATGAGCCCATTGAATAAAAACAGAAATACAGTCTCCCATCCACACACTGGCTTTTCTTTTCAAATGTGATTCATATGCTAAAAATGGAATAAAAGCAAAGGATTGGATTTGAATTTAAAAACAATTCACAAGGGAATGACAGCTGTCAGAAGTAAAACAAATAAGGAAATCATGTCAAACTCAGGATGAGGATAAAAGGACAGCAAAAGTCATTCCAGAACCCCATTCTCCTCCCCTCATCCCTCTTAGTTTGTTTGAGTTCCTTCTCTCCTCCTTCTTTCTCTCTTCTCATCTTTCTCTTAGAATGCATTGCCCATTTTTATTTTATTCCCAATGGACTCTACTGTTGTCCCAGCTGTTGAAAAATGCACAGAAAGTATGATCACTCCTTCAAGTCTCCCAGGGTCTTTAAATGATATATCAAAAGAAGAATCAGGAACCAAGAAGTTCATTGAGTTATTCCTTCCTGGAGAGGATGGGACATGATTTTATCTTTCATTCCAGGCTGGAAAATCAGGATGGTTTTGTCCAGATCAACTTGCCAAGGAGAGGAAGTTTACCAGGGCATATCTAAACTGGATGATGGTTAAATCTGTGGTGCCTGAGAGTCCCAGCTTTAAAGTTGAAGTTAAATTAGGGATTGCAGTCCAGAATACCCCTGAAAGGGAAGCTTGTATCCATCCCCTCTTTACCCATGATCCCTTTGATGCATAGATTCTATACATGTGTTTGAATCACATCTTCTCCTGTTCCCCCCCCCTCATTTCCTAAGAGAATTACAAAAAGAACAATGATTTTCAGGACAAGTTCGATGCAAAAGGAAAGAGTCATGAGGCCATTAAGAAATAGTTATAAAAGGCCCATCAAATACAGACTTTGTTAGCATCAGCCCCAGCCATGCCTATCCAGCAGATTTCACTTGTCTATCACCATTTCAATCACATTGACAACAATCCTTTCATTGGCATCCATTCTTCCACTCCCATTTGCTATTCTCCTACACCTGAAAATTCATTTGAAGGGATCATTCTATCAAAAAGTATCAAGTGGATGAGATACATTATCTGGGTATGACCTCACTATGCCCACTACCAATGAAAGGACCTTGAAGTTGTCCTGGTAGTTGCCTTCCAAATTCCAACTGGTGACAAGATACCTCCTCACATATTCCCAACCTCTGTTCTCAATCTGGGAGTGATAGATGCTGTCCAGGGTGAGAGGTTTTCTCCTTGCAACAAAGACCCTTTAATTGAACAAGAGCAGATATTTACCCAATGATCAGTCAAATCCATCAAGCACAATGTTTTACATTTGACAAGGCATCACAGTGGATGGAGGGATGGTCTTGGTGGTTTCAAGAGTGGAAAAGTAAAAGGAATGAAGATGAAGTCTTTACTGAATATGGGTGGCAGAAGTAGGAATTTGGAGTGCATTGCAAGGGACTGCAATTTAAAGTGTTTGCCATCTGTGGAAGGAATAACTGTCTAGTATCTGAAAACAGTTTGGAAGTGCTCTGACCTTAGACCTTGATCAATGATCTGTTGGAGTGTTTAGGACACCCTCATCTTGCTACTGCCCAAAGATATTGAGGAAACTCAGTTGAAATGTCTCCATTCAACAAACAAAATAAAAAGTTTTCTACATGTCAAAAAAATATGCTTATGTAACCAATATTTGTAATAAAAAACCCAGACTCAAAAGTATGACTAAGCAATTAGTATGACTAAGTAAAAGATATGACTCAGCCTGATTAGTCATCCAAACATCCCACAACTGTGCCATTCCAAACAACAAGAAGTTGTAGATAGTTGTAGGACCCTCAGTGTAGGTGTTGCTAGATGTATAAGCCCTGAATCATAGAATAATAAGTTCAAAGCCCATAAAAGTTTTAAATCAGAAATAGCCTCTAAGTTTCAACTTGACAATTGTGATACAAGCAGTCCAGCTAGAGTCAGAAACATTATATCATATCTGAGTCATCCATATCATTTCTATAACTAGTAAGTCAATCAACTCATTGAGACTAACCTGAGCCCCTCCCATACCTTTTCATTCCTAGTCCAAGAGAAAGTTCAATCAGTTGACAATATATTCTCAATCTTCTAAGGAGTGAGTGTACATCAAGTAACTACTTATATCTCTAGAGATCAAAAGGGTTTGGGAATAAAGAGGAAGGCACACTTGTGGCAAGGGGGAAGGTCACATGATGACATGATAGGCTTGGTTATTCTGCATACATAATCAAGGTTATGAGTACAACTTGTAACAGTACCCCCCCTTTGAGTGTGAAGCCCTTGAAGCATGTAACTCAAGGTTTACAAGGTAGGAGTTTTGGTGGTTTGGCAGTGTGGAAGATAACATCCAGTATCAGAAAACATGAAATCACACCACTTCCAGCCTATGGAATGATCATGTGACCAATTACAAAATTAATTACAGCTATGCATGAAAACAGAATTCATTTGATTGCTCCATCAGTTTGGATCAGAAATGGACAGCCATATAACGCTTAGAAAGCTGCAATTCACACCTTTTGAATGGTACCAAACACAAGTTGAATGGACCAAAACTGCACTCTCCAGACCAATATTACTATCAAAATCCAGAATTTCCAGTAAAAAACAAATTTCTCTGTCATTTCGCATCCAATACTCTCGGAACAACTGCACCTAGAAAGATATAAAAAATACACATCCAACAGTACTGAGCATGCGAACAACAGATAAAAACTGAGCTCTACAGAACAATATTACTATCAGAATCAACACCCATCAGTATTTTGTGAATTTCTCTGTCAGTTCACATCTGATCTATGTGGAACCACCACAACCAGAAAGCTATTAAAAATCTGGATTGAATGGTACCAAGCACACCTATTATGGATGCAAAATGTTGTCTCTGCATCAAACCCCACCCCATGCACTTGTTCCTATTATTAACCAGTAACAAAAACATCTTAACCATTGGACTACAAACAAATTAATCTCCCAGAACTCAGAAATATCCTTTGATCTCATCTCCCATTACCACAAATAACTTCTAGAACTTCACAGATAAGAAAGATAATGCCTCCTTGACAACCCTTTTGTTCTGTTTATGAATGACTCACCTTCCTTGCAACCACCTTATGAATGACTCACCCTCCTTGACAACCCTATTGTTCTCACCTATGACTCACATATGACTCACCTAGGAGTGAGTCATAACAAATAGGCACACACAAATAGCAGTAAACAGTCCAATGCAACATGTATAAGCCTTTCACAAGCATCCCATGATATATCATTGACTATAGCTAGTCCATACCACAACCTTATCCATCACTGAATACCATACACAATTTTTTAGAGAGTGATCAACCATCAGAGTGAACCAGCCCATTGAATAAAAACAGAAACACAGTCTCCCATCTACACACTGGCTGAACCAGAGTTTGATTTGACAGTCATCAGAGCTCTGAATCCTTCTTCTATAGCAGTTCCCATGATGGTTTCTATAAAGAATGGGTTTGTCATGGTTGCTTCTGATTCTGTACCACCATCATCAATATGGCAGACGAAGCCATTCTTGCTTTGATCAAGTCAAATGTGGTGATGGAGATTCTCCCCATGGAGGAGGCAGTTGCAACCATGAAGGTCAAGTTGGCAAAGTGGGAGGTGAGTGGAAGACAAAGATTTTCATTTTTCTGCAAGTTTCGTTCTGCTGACTTGTGGTAAAGCAGCAGGTGCATTTGCAGGGTCAGATGCCAGAGGTTTCACCTCTCATGCCTGAGATGGGGGTGGCACTTGCAGGTTGATCAGATTGCAAATGATGTGGGTGTTCAGTGCACCCAGGAGGAGGCGGCAATGCTCATGTTAGAAGAGGTGCATTGCCTTGATGCTGAGGCACAGCGCAAGGCCAAGGACACTGTTCAGTGGGCAGCCAAGGCAGAGGTGCCAAGGGGTGCATCAAAAGATGCACCTTTGGTTTTGAGTGACAATGAGGGGTTGTTGATGGTGAGTAAAGATTTTTTTTTTGAAGTCATGGTGTTGCTGACATGGGTTTTTCATGGGGAGTGTGATTGGTGCATGTCTGTGCACACTCAGTGGGTGGTAGGTGGTAAGAAGGGGGATGAGCCTCTGTGCATGTCCAGTCCCCAGTTCCACTGTCAGGCATGTGCCAAGTGGAACAAAAAATGTTCACTTGCACCAGTGAACCACTGGAATCTGAAGCAGGGTGCTGAGGGCAACAAGGAGACTCCACAGGTGTCCAGGTGATGATGCATTGTGTTGCCTGAGTTGAAGGGTTCACCCTCAGGTGTGGATGGGGGCAAGACTGAGGAGGAGGTGCCTGGGGGGGCACCTGGGGGGATGCCCTCTGTTTCAGAAAATATGAATAAATACATTTCTTCACCACTCAGTGGAGTCTGAAAGGATTTCACTACTGCCAGGGGCCTCCCATCTGCTGATATACATATCTCATGTAGGACACTGTCCATGCCTGTTAGGTCAGGGGGGAAACTCAATTGTGTCTGTGAGGTCCCTTAAATCATCAACATGAGAAGGAGGGTGGGGGCAGGAACAAAAGAAATATGAAGAAGGGGGCCAGTGATGACAATGAGGGCATGAGGACACCTTTCTCCCCTGGCAGGAATGTACATAATGGCCAAGTACATGCAATGTACCTATTGGAAAGGACATTGGACACAGACCTGAGGTGTGAAGGCTAATAGTGTGCATATATGGTATACAGAGCACACCAAGATAGTAGACAAGTGGACATGAAGAGAAACAAAGAAATATAACCATGGAATTACCAATATAAGTGGCAGAAAAATTGCTGGTATCCAGGAATATTGGAACAGTATATATGGGCACTTTGTTAATTTCAGCAAGTGCTGGTGTTGAGTCAAGCTTTCAACAGACAGCTGACATCAAATGTGATGTTGCTGGGTCCCACTGGGGCCCAGGCTTTGTTGGATAGGCTGAGTGTGGGCACAGTCTGTGTGCCCAAATATCAGCTCTCCAACAAGCCTACTGTCAGGGTTCCACCCTTTTTCCAATCCACTCTGGTCAACTCCAGTCAACTCCAATCCACTCTGGTCTACTCCAGACCACTCCTCCCTCTGTCCACTCCACTCCACCCCTGCTTCCCCTGAGTTTGGTTTGCTCAGTTGCTTCCAGTTTGCTTCTGATTTAATTTAATTTCCTTTTCATTTCCTGTTGCTTCCAGTATGCTCCCATGCATTCCTGCTCCTGTCCACTTTCCCCCTGCCTGAATTCCTGTTCCTGCCCCCCTGTAACCATCTCCTGTTTAGCAATCACTCCCCCATAGTATAGCAATCCTGTATAAGTAGTCCGGCAGTGAAGTCCAGAGACCTCAGCTTTGGTCTCTCAGGATTTCTGCTGTTACTCCAGACTACAGGTCCAAGTATTTTCCAGTTGACTGCACAAGCTTAAGGACCACTGTGCTCATTTCCACCTAGTCCCTTCCAGGCTGCTGGACTGCTCCTCCAACCTCTCCAACCTCCTTATCTCATTCTTGCCCAGATTCTTGCGGACTTAGCTGGACTTACACTGGACTCAGCCAGAATTATTTGTGTTTATATTTGTTTGGTGCCCTCATCGCAGCATGGCCCTGACACCTACTTCAAGAGAATACACCACCTGATTCACATCACATCACTATCTTAAATCTTCTTGTTTGGGTTCATGTGCTCCTCCTGGGGGCTAGGTGTCATTGCTCAGGCTGTTTGTGGGTGCATTCTGTGCACCCAAATCACAGCCTTTCAACACACCCACTTTCAGGGTCATCTGATAACTTCTGGCCTCACTATTCCTCATTTTCCCCTCATCTCCCACTCAATATCACCTGGCACCTGATGCTGTAGACTTATAGCATCAGATATGGTAACTTACCACAAGTTTTTTGCAAAAATTGTGGTAAGTTACCATTACCATGTTTTTGATGCATCAGGTCAGCTGTTGCATCAGCTGGGGTAACCCCTGGGCATTTTAATATCAGCCAATGGCTCAGTTGGGTTCTTAATGGATTTGCATCCAATAATTTCCTATTTAGGATAATTCCCATACTGGGTTTGGGCAGGTAAAAATATTATATAATGATTCCTAAATCGTATCCAGTTACATAATACACTGATTCCTATTGAAAAAAAGCCTAAATGCGGAAATTAAATGAACTACATCCAAGAACATTTTCCCCATCCAGCCCAATGGGGGCTTAGGACCAGGGGGTGGTGCCTGGGATGGATGGATGGACCCCTAGGGACCCTGATACAGTAAAAAAACCAGGCCCAGGGCCAGCTGACTGTGGAAACAATGAGAACAGTAAAAACAGCACCAGAACCACTGGAAATCACTGGAAATAAGTGCTGGGTGGACAAGTCTGAAATTTGCACATGATTGAAGACTATTAGAGCACAAATCATATCAAAATTTCAGTCCAACCGCATTACTTATGGAGATATTGGTTAAAAAGGTTTGGACATTAAAAATTGATTTCTTCCCCCTATAAAATAGCTTAGGACTTTAAAATTCACACAGAGCATGAGGTTATTATGAACAACTATGTGCCAAAAATCAGCCCAATCCATGCACTTAAAGAGGGGGAACTGGGCAGGGGGACTGGAACCACCAGAAAATGCTGGAAGATAAGTGCTGGGTGGACGTGTCTGAAATTCAGCACATGTTAGGAGGCCATTGGTATGCAAATCATATCAAGATTTCAGCCCAATCCATGCATTTACATATGGAGATATGAGCCAAACAAGTTTGGATATTGAAAATTGATTTATTCCCCCTACAGTCAAGATATGAACTTGAAATTTTACACAGAGTATAGTCATATAACGGACTAAATTTAAGCCAAGAATCAGCCCAATCAGTTGAGTTTGAGACATTCAACTCCCTTGGCAGGCAGAAAAGAGGAACAACCCCACCATAAATGTGAATCACCCCACACTGGGCCCAAAATAGGTGTAATTGACCTGTAATATTATGATACAGACTATATCCAAAAATGGAATGAATTGGATGTGTGGAAGTGGCTGAAATTGAGGGGGAGGGGGAGGATAATCAAAAGTGAATTACACAAGATGTAGAGCAGGCATGGATCTGATATCAGGCCACTAGTGTAATATGTATATGGGGAGCTCATATACCAAATATCAGCCTAACCAGACTCCATTTAGGCATTGCTCCACACCATCCCCCCCTAACTCATAATTTCCTCCCCAGGGCCTTCCATCCATGCCATTACCCTGAAAACTCACAGTTGGCTCATCCAAACACATTCATAACATCCCTCAAAATTTTAGATTTCTTACTGCAATGTGAGACCTTGCAGAATATTTTCAAGTTTCACTGTAATACACCCTCCAGTGGGGGCACTTCCAGCACTCCAATGACTCTGATTTTTTGTAGGCCACACCTAAGCCTCAAATGGTGACCAGGTGTGGCCTACAAAAAATCAGAGTCATTGGAGTGCTGGAAGTGCCCCCACTGGAGGGTGTATTACAGTGAAACTTGAAAATATTCTGCAAGGTCTCACATTGCAGTAAGAAATCTGAAATTTTGAGGCATGTTATGAATGTGTTTGGATGAGCCAACTGTGAGTTTTCAGGGTAATGGCATGGATGGAAGGCCCTGGGGAGGAAATTATGAGTTAGGGGGGGATGATGTGGAGCAATGCCTAAATGGAGTCTGGTTAGGCTGATATTTGGTATATGAGCTCCCCATATACATATTACACTAGTGGCCTGATATCAGATCCATGCCTGCTCTACATCTTGTGTAATTCACTTTTGATTATCCTTCCCCTCCCCCTCAATTTCAGCCACTTCCACACATCCAATTCATTCCATTTTTGGATATAGTCTGTATCATAATATTACAGGTCAATTACACCTATTTTGGGCCCAGTGTGGGGTGATTCACATTTATGGTGGGGTTGTTCCTCTTTTCTGCCTGCCAAGGGAGTTGAATGTCTCAAACTCAACTGATTGGGCTGATTCTTGGCATTAAATTTAGTCCGTTATATGACTATACTCTGTGTAAAATTTCAAGTTCATATCTTGACTGTAGGGGGAATAAATCAATTTTCAATATCCAAACTTGTTTGGCTCATATCTCCATATGTAACGCATACATTGGGCTGAAATCTTGATATGATTTGCATACCAATGGCCTCCTAACATGTGCTGAATTTCAGACACGTCCACCCAGCGACTTATCTTCCAGCATTTTCTGGTGGTTCCAGTCCCCCCTGCCCAGTTCCCCCTCTTTAAGTGCATGGATTGGGCTGATTTTTGGCACATAATTACTTTATAATGATGTCATACTCTGTGTAAATTTTCAAGTCCCCAGCTATTTTATAGGGGGAGGAAATCAACTTTTAATGTCCAAAGCTGTTTGGCCCATATCTCCATAAGTAATGCATGGATAGGACTGAAATTTTGATATGATTTGCATCCTAATAGTTTCTAATCATGTGCCAAATTTCAGGCTTGTCCACCCAGCACTCATTGTCCAGCAATTTCTGGTGGTTCTGGTGCTGTTTTTACTGTTCTCATTGTTTCAGGCACTAACCAGTGGCCCTGGGCCTGGTTTTTTTACTGTATCAGGGTCCCTAGGGGTCCATCCATCCATTCCAGGCACCACCCCCTGGTCCTGGGCCTCCATTGGGCTGGATGGGGAAAATTTTCTTGGATGTAGTTCATTTAATTTCCGCATTTAGGCTTTTTTTCCAATAGGAATCAGTGTATTATGTAACTAGATGTTATCCAAGGTTATTATGGGATATTATCTAATGCACCCCTCCTTATTGGGCTATCTAATTACCGCATTTAGGGATATTAATATTATAAAATATATATTATTTAACTGGAATAATAAATAATAGCCTGGATGCAAACAGTTTAATGAAATGGGATTACTGTAGCTTGATGCAACAAAGTTACTGGGTTTTGATGTAACCCTTCCACAGTAAGTTACTGCATTTTTTGCAAAATATTTACAGCATGGGCTGCCCCTGGGGGCTAGGTGTTGTTGCTCAGGCTGTGTGTGGGTGCATTCTATGTGCCCAAATCACAGCTTTTCAACACACCCACTTCCACTGTATCCTGACCACTTCTGGCCTCACAGTTCCTCATTTTCTCCTCAGTCACCAATGTTAGTCAGTTACCTCTGCTGATCTCAAAAGGCATTCTTTCCCTGCTCAAGGAATGGATCCTCTGTGTATCCTCATTGTATTGTGATAATTTGTCTTAATTGTGTTGACATTCATTAGAATAGTAAACAATACCTATAACCACTTGAGTCTATCACCAATAAAGCTGTACTTCCTGCTGACCCCAAGAAAGGCATTTCCCAGGTCTCTGGACTCCTTCCTGGTCCCCCAATGCTATGACCCCTCCATGTAGTATTGATATTGGGTCATGTCAGATTTCCCATAAGGTCAATTTGAGGATTGTCAATAAAAATGACCTCAAATGGTACTCCTTTTGAGGTCAGCCCAAGTGGCTGACCAAGGTGGCTAGTATCAAGTACCAGAAATTTATGCCAGTGAGTGCACATGGGGACTGCAAGGAGTACTGAGTACTATGACTTCCTGGACACAGCCACCACAGCCCATCAAGATGACACATCTCCATGGCCTGCACAGCCCATCACCACAGCCCCCCAGCACCCACAGCACCCATCACTAAGCCTCACTAAGCCCACACAGCTGCTACTAACCATGATCCATCAGTTTATGAATCCTGTGCATGTCCCTCCAAGGTAGCATTCCTTAGCATCTGGGCCTTGAGCCATCTGGATAAATCATGCCAGAGATCTACAATATATTTGAACCCATTGGATGACAGCATATGAACCATGTCCATATAAATTCCCTGAGAATAATGGGGACATAAGTCAGGCATCAGGTGATTCTCAGCCAGCTCAGATCTCTGTTGACAAGTTTGACCATACCATGCTACTCAGGTCCATCTGTTGGGTCAGAAGAACTGTCTACAACTTTCTTGAACATTGGACCCCTCCCTCTATGTCCAGAATATGGTTGCCACAGTCAGGTTTTGGTCAGGTTTTGCCCAATTTGGGCAAAACCTAAACCTGACCTCTTGACTTCAATTAAACAAATAATTGAATCACATCCTGGGGCCCCTCCATCTTTCACCACATAGAAGTTGGGAATCCCATACCCACTCTCTCCTCCTACACCATGAGTCAACAAGAAAATTTGCCACACTCTGCACACTTCATCTTTACCTTCTGTGTGAGATGCCACTTCTCCACTGACTGAGTCAATTGATGTTCTCACTCCATCTCAAGGTCAATGTAATATAGTGATTAAATGCTATTGCACACGCTCCTGCGAAGCGCCCTTAACCTCCTTCCTAATCTAGTCGCTGATGTAATTAGCATAGTCACAAGGATTGTAGCTGCAGGCCTAGCTGTAAAGAATATCATCTTTTGCCTGGACTTCTACATGATGCATGAAACTGTGACCTTCCCTCTATCAGTCCAGCCCTGCATCTCAGTGACACAGCTGTGATACTAATGTATGAACAGGTACAACTATGGCCACTCCACAAGCCCACTGTACATGAAGGATTTGGGGTATGAGTCGTGTACAAGCGTGACTCATGCGGTAAGTCCATCCTCCTAGCCTCTATTCACTAACACCCCCTCTCTACCTTCTAGACAGCTGTTGCGCCCCTTGGCCAACAGCTGCCACTTCATCCTCCCATTCCCTTATCCCTTTCCCTTGCTCAAGGCGAAGCTAGTGCCTAGCCTCACACACAGTCTCCCCATTCGAAGCAAGTGCTTAGAACGGCAGGATTTCCTTTCCCTTTCAGTTCACAGGCAAGTCGACTCTGTCTTGTCCAACGATGACTCTTGTGTATATTTGAAGTCGGATAGCGCAATATTACATTGGTTCCCTCTAGCCGACAAGACAGTCGAACCCCTTACGCCACCCCAATCCACTACCTCTTTACCCGCCACATACTCCTACAGCCCCCAGCCCTCCTCCAAGATGAGCAGATGTGGGAAATCGCCCAGACCCAACCCGCACAACGAAATACCCCACAGTATCCCATCCTCATATCATGAGGATGTACTCTATCATGCAGCTACGTGTGAATGCTTAGCGATTCCCCCCCATCTTTGTTCCATAGGACGCTACTGTGAGATCACTCAAAGACTCGATGAACCAGTAGGCAAGTACGTGGACCCCTTCTCTGAAGCGCCTGTAACAACATACCAATTTCTCATGGTATGGACCAAATTCGCCCCAGCACAGTACAGTACATCATATTTTCTATTCGAGGAGGATAGACAGGAGTGGTTTGTAGATAAAGAGCTGCTCATCATGATACAGATGGCATTAGAGAGGTTGCAGAATGTCATCTCAGACATTATAGCTATAGTAGGGGAGGAGGAACATTGATTTGTAATAGATCGCAAAGGCAAATTAATGGAGCAGCTATGGACTTCGCGAGAGCTCAAGGAGCTGATGATGGCCAATAAGCTGCTAAAGCTGAGGGTCGAGCTAGCCTTCATTCGACTATATAAGCTGAAGAAGCTGCACATGGGAGAAGGCCTATCCACTCCTATGGGCTCTGAGGATTCCCTTCCCCCTACGCCCAAACTCAGAGAGCATCTACATAAAGTCTGGCATGACAAGTGCCTTCCCACCAGAAGGGTCACCCATTGAGCTCTCACAGCAGGATGGGAGGCTATCAAGGCAGATATCGATGGAACAAGACCCATCACCCACTTGATGAGGCATCCCTTTTCAGGGAACCAGGCTATGAAGTATGCCGATTATGACATCCAGCTTGAGGAAGCGCTGGATGTGCAGCCCCTCCCCCATGTAGATGCAGAGCCCTATGGCTTAGGGATATTCAAGCCAGCCACAAATCTTGAGGAGTCCAAAGCAAGTGCGAGCTGTGAATCCACTTGCAGCCCTAGAGCAGGTCTGGGATCAGTCTTCAACCTACCAGCATGGCCCATGCCTCCTTCAGACCTTACATGATCTGGGAGCTTGCTCACCTACCGAGCTGCATCCATAGATCTGGAAGCATCACCCACTAAGTGGCAGGAGATCCCCCTCTATGACTCCATGCCCCATGAATCTACCACTCCAATGCTGAACCCACACAATCACTTTGCCACGTTCTCGCAGAGGGTCTCAACTCTGGGAGGGGATTTGCAGGATGCACTGTGGACCCCCTTGAAATGGAGCCCGATAGCCAGAAGAGACCCTAGTGGGGAAATTCATGGGCTATGACCTACTGACCTCCCTTGCGCATGCTCACCCCTCATGAACTACCTCATAGGGCGAGCAAACATGGCCGAAGGAGGAATAGAATCTCAGGGGCCTACTTGGGATGCAGTCATGGACACACCAGCTTTGCCAGCCCCTGGCATATCTAGGGCACACAATTACTATGCAAGCATGGTCAAGGCCATCCTGTTCTCCCTCTCTGGTGCGCTAGCTACTTGCATGCCCACTACTCTCGCCTCCCCGGGCCCATCTAGCAACCCTACCCCTTCACAAGGTCCAAACGTCACACTGACCCAGCTTGCTGAACAAGGGAGCTCTCAGTCCGCCGGGAGCTCCAAGGGTAAGGGCCCTCCCCCACCACCTTCATGCCCCAACAGTCTGGAGGGAGGTGGCAACAGACCTCCTGGAGGAGGAGGCAATGGGGGAGAACCAGGAGGCAGAGGAGGAGGAGGCGACCCCCCACAAGGAGGCTCAGGCGCAAGAGACCCTCCTAGTGGAGGGTTTCTGGGACCCAATGGTCCCTCTGGTCCTCCGGGTCCCCCTGGCCCACTGGGACCACCTGGACCGCCAGGATTTCAAGGAGCCATAGGCAGAGCCCCCTCCCAGGGAATTACATGGGACAACTGCATCAAGTGGTCAGCAGTGCCTGAGTGGGATGGTGACCCTGACACAGTGATCAATTGGCTCTACGAGTGTAATGACCTCACAGGCCTAAGCCCTGAGCTGGAGAGCCAAATGCCCAAAGTTGCCATGACCTGGTTCAAAGGTGCCATTGCAATGGCTTGGCGAGCCCATTCATACCCAGTAAGGCACACTATCCTCCAATCCTGGGACAATGTATGTGAATGGGTCCTGCACCATTATCTAGGACAAGCATGGTATATGGCCCAGCATATTAAATACAACGAGGAGGTCTTCTGTAGTGTAGATCACCTGGATGAGTTGCCCGCTGAATATATACAGCAGCATATCCTCCTCTCCCGCATCTTCCTCAGATTCATGCCCAATAGCCCCAAGGAGACTGCTTCAGTAATGACAATGCCCCACGAATGGATGTAGTTCTTTGATGGAGTGACAGACCCCCAATTGAGTCAGTCCTCATGTACACCAAACAGTTCAAGCCGACATTAGTAATGCAGTGGAAGTCCTCACAGCACTATCATTGTCACCTCGAATCAAAAAACCCTAAAAGGGCCAACTTCGTCTCCCAGGACAATGAAGAAGAGAGAAGAGATGAAGAATCCCTACACTCCTCCTTTGAGGATGACTCTGAAGGAGTGTTCCAATACTCAAGTGATGAAAAGGAAGGAGGCCGGGCCTCGTCAAATGCCTTTAATGTGAATAAACACTCAAGCCGCCCATCCTATTGCTCGCGGATGTGCTTTCAGCCCAAAAGCAAAGCTGCAGACAGTGTTGAGAAAACATATCCATACCCTCGTGATGACACTGTAGCTAGTCATCACAAACCTGGCCAGAAGTGTTTCCCATGTGGAAGTGAGAAACATTGGGTCAGGGACTGTAAATACTTCGGAGTGTATTCTAATCAATTGGAAAGGAAAACATTGAAGAAAGAGCATAGATGATATGAGACTCCTGACTATAAAGCTGCATACTCAGCAATGATTGACACTATGCCAAATTTTCAGAGCCAGGATGGGCAAAATTAGCTTCCCTGCCTAGCTCCCATGTACCTCAGCAGAAGCCCTTGTACATAGAGGCACATAACGAACTTTTGCATAATGTAAACATAATGACAAATAACATGCAGTCTCCTCCCCCTGTAAAAACTCCCTGGAAGTGACCTAGGAAACTGCCTGATGAGTTAGTTGAAGATGAACAGCAGGAAGAAGTGCAAAAACTCACTGCCACAGCCATGAAGTTGTTGCCCATAGTAGAGGCTTTGTACCACCCTGAGATGATGCAGGATGCCCCTCCAGTGAGGGTTATTCAGCTGTCATAAAGCTAGAACCATGCCTGCTGGAAAGTCAGCACTGGGGATTACAGCGCTAAGTGTACACAACAGCTGTTTAGGGATGCTCTCAAGTTCCCCCATACAGTTATGCCTGGACTCGGGGGTGGACATCACCTTAATCTCAGAAGACTGCTACAATGCCCTAGAGCATTGGCCAAAACTGCAAAAGGGCATGAAGCTTCATCTCTTCAAACTCACCAACCAGGCAAAGATCTTAGGATTTATAAACCTTTGAATCTTCATGCCTGCGGCAGACGATAGAGTGCTGGAATTCATTGAAGAAGCTTATGTGATCCCAGGAATGAATGTCCCAGTGCTGTTAGGGGAGGACTTCCAGGTCAACTACAAAATATCTGTACTGAGATCAGCACAAGGAACGCACCTGTTGATCAACCAGCCAAGGGAAAGGTTTGATGTGCCAGCCCACTCGACTTCCCCCTCAACCAAGGATTTCCAAGTTCGACCCCATCACCCCCCAGAGATAAGAAATCATGCCGCATACTTGGCCGCTTCCAGAAACCCCGGCTACACACAGAAAAGCAGGACTCCCACAACGCACTTACTGCAAGCAGTGGCAGACATGAAGATTCGTGTGGGGTGGGTCACCAGGGCTCCTGTAGAAGGCCCAACTACGGGTCGGGATGAGTGGTTCATGGAGCAAGTCACACTCCCCACAAACAATGGTTGCTTCCTAGCAGCTCCGTCGATGCTGATTAAATCTGAGAAGCCCACAGTAGCTGTAGCCAACACATCCCCTTCCACAGAATGGATCAGGAAGGGTGACATACTAGGCATTCTGCATGACCCGGAATGCTACCTAGACAGTGGCAGGAATGATGAGGAATCTGAATGGTTGAAGGCCTACGCCTGCATGGTGCAGAAAATCGCGCACGGATCACTAGGGGACCAAGATCTGTCGGATCAGATGCTAGTGAAGTTGCGAGCAGTAGAGATCCCTCCAGAGCCAGATGGCCCTGATGAGCTTTGGGGTCCGAAAACATCAGAACCTGGGGACCCAATGACTTACAATTCCAAGAAACTGGACAAGCTGATGGACATTGCACCAGATGCCCCTCCAGAAATAAAAAGGAAGACCCTGGAATTGATCAAAAAGCACATTAGAGCATTCGGATTCAACAACCGACTTGGAACGTTGGAAATGATCACCAAGATTTGTATGAAAGAGGAAGCTCACCCAGTCTCGATGCCTATGTACAGAGCTTCACCAGCGAAGAGACAAGTGATTGATGAGCAAAGGGATAAATGGATCTGGCAAGAAGTTGTAGAACCTTCGAAAAGCCCCTGGGCCGCCCCCGTGGTCATAGTGTACCGAAACGGGAAGCCCAGATTTTGTGTCGATTACAGGAAACTCAACGCTATGACCATACCTGTCAGGGTTTGTCTGCTTCTTTTCCGATAACTCCGGTTTGCTTCCGATTTGTCTCCGGTGCTCTCCAGGCTCCGTCAGTTTATTTCTTCTTGTTTCCGTTTGTTTCCGTTTGCTTCTGAGTTCGTTCTGTCACATTTCATTTCTCTTTCATTTCCTTTGATTCCGAGTTACCCACGCTAGTACCTGTCCTTGTTCCTGGCCGCTCCCCTGTCCCTGTTTCCACCTCCCTTGTAACCACCCTCCCCCTTGATGATCACTCCCCTCGTAGTATAGCTGTCCTGTATAAGTAGTCCGGGGGCGAAGTCCAGAGGCCTCAGCTTTGGTCTCTCAGGATTTCCGCTATTACCCCGGACTACAGGTTTGTCCTTGTACTTCCTTATGTCTTCTATGAAAACTCAGGATTTCCGCTATTACCCCGGACTACAGTTCCGAGTGTCGTCCAGCTGACTCCTCGAGCTTAAGGACCATCGTACTCACCTCCGCCTAGACCCTTCCAGGCTGCTGGAGCTCGCCTCTGTTCTCCTCCGCTCCTCTTATCTCAGCCTTGCCCAGATTCCTTCGGACTGAGCCGGACTTACGCCGGACCTAGTCGGACTTATCCGTGTCTATATTTGTTTGGTGCTCTCGTCGCAGCGTGGCCCTGACAATACCAGATGAATTCCCAATTCCATGGCAAACAGAAATCCTGCAAGCCTTATCCGGATCGCAAGTCCTATCAGCCCTCAATGTGCTGGCTGGGTTCCACCAGATGGAAATGGAGGACAAGGATAAAGAAAAGATGGCCTTCCGTTCTCATAGAGGGCTTTGGCAGTTCAAATGAATGCCCTTCGGTTTAAGAAATGGCCCCTTGACCTTTCAAAGGATGATGCAATCCATCCTCACCCCCTTTCTGTGGATTTTCTCATTGGTGTACATAGACGATATCGTAGTATACTTGAAATCCTATGAGGAGCACCTAGAGCATCTCGATAAGGTTCTACAAGTGTGTGTTGAAGCAGGATTGACGCTAGTGCCGAAGAAGTGCCACTTCATGTACACATCAATTCTCCTCCTGGGCCAAAAAGTCTCCAGGCTGGGACTTTCTACACACAAGGAGAAGATCAGAGCCATGGTAGACATAGCCCATCCTCATAATCGAGTGATGCTTCAAACGTTCTTGGGAATGGCAGTGTACTTCTCACACTTCATACCACACTACTCAGAGAGAGTGGTGCCCCTATTCAAGCTTCTGTGCAAGGATGTAAAATGGAACTGGGGGGCAGACCAGGAACGGGCCTTTGGAGATGTCAAGGAAGGCCTGGTTTCTGCCCCAGTGCTTGGTCATCCCATGCCCTCAAGACCATATCGCATTTACTCAGACACTTCAGATGTAGCATTGGGGGCTAGCCTCCAGCAGGTACAACCCATAATGGTAAAAGATCTAAAGGGTACAAAGCTACATGACAGGATTTTGGATGTGCATGCCAAAGGTGAACCCGTACTGAAACTGGCACATCAAGCTTCAAAAAATACAGATGACATGCCCAACTCTGATTCCTGGGCCCCAGGTGTGGAAGACACTACAGTGCATGTTGAACAAGTGATTGCCTACTGGAGCAGGTCCTTGAAATCCACAGAACAAAACTACTTGGCAACAGAAAGGGAAGCCCTGGGAGTGAAGGAAGTGCTAGTGCACTTCCAGCCCTTCATTGAAGGCAAGAAAAACATTGTGATCATGGATCACACAGTGCTACAGTGGGCAAGGACATATGAAAATGCCAACAGGCATCTCATGGCATGGGGGGCAGTGTTCGCAGTGTATCCAGGTTTGGATATAGTACATCGAGCAGGGATAGTGCACTCGAATGTAGACCCCCTCTTGAGGCTGTGACAGATACCACCACATCAATCACCTGTAGAAGATAAATCCCCTCTCTTGCCCAGCCAGCTCCCAGCCCAACCAATATTTGCCTGGGAAGATGCAGTTGAGAGAAAGCCTGCAGAGCAAGCCACATTCCTATCAACACAAGCACAGATGAAGAAGCAGACAGCGGGGACCACCCCAACAGCAGTGGGAAAAACAACAGAAGCCATACCACAGAGAAACAGGACAGAAAACCCACCCAGCCAGGAGCGAATGCCACAGACGCTCAACATCTCAGTGAATCCCTCCTGAATAGAAGCCTTCATCAAAGGATACCAAAGCAACCCCAGCTTCAAACAGCCTTGGGAAGAGGCCATCGCTGATGAATCAGAGCTCTCAGCAGCTCAATGATTCTATAAATCGGACGAAGGCCTCCTGATATTTCACAACATGGACTGGGTCGCCCGACTCTGCATGCCGAAACCGGAAGTACATAGAATCCTTCTGGAATCCCATGAGTCACCATGGGAGTCCACACATGCAGGATCCTCAAGGCTGTTCCACAAGCTGGTGGCTAGGTTCTACTGGCCAAAGATGTGGGCAGATGTCATAGAGTTCACAAAAACCTGCAATGTCTGCCAGAAGACCAAATCCGATACGCACGGTCTGATAGGGAAGTTACCTCCACATGCGATCCCCCTCCTTCCATTCAAAGTAGTGACCCTAGACCTGATCACAGGTCTCCCAAAGTTGGAGGGACACGATGCAGTCCTGGTAATCATGGACAAACTCACCAAGTTCGTTCAGTACATCCCAACCACATTGCACCTGAAGCAAGATGGATTTGCCAAGTTGTTCATGCAAACTGTCATTTTAAAATATGGCATTCCTCACCAGATGATTGCAGATCAGGATGCTAGGTGGGCCAAATCCTTCTGGGCTTCAGTAGCCAAGCACTTGGATTTAGATTTGATGCTGTCCACCTCACATCACCCCCAAACCAATGGGCAGACAGAGAAAGCGAACAACTCGCTAGAAGTAGCCCTACGCACCTACATGGCTGGGAATCGCAGTTCTTGGGCCCAGTGGCTCAGAACACTAGCAATGGCCCACAATGCCATGCCTCACTCATCTACAGGATACTCTCCCTTCTTTCTATTGCATGGATACTCTCCTCGAATGCAAGCTGTAGTGATAGACCCAGTATCCAGAGGAATTGAGCGGTTCGAGCTCAATAGCGCATCTGCATCGACCTTCGTGGATGAACTGGAAGTGCATCACTCTTGAGCACGAGATGCTCTAGTAAAAGCCAAGCCAGGCAGGCCAGAGCCTATGATAAGAAGAGGCATGACAATGAATTTGAGGAAGGAGATGAGGTTCTAGTGAACCCTCACTCTCTGGAGTTGATTGATGTACAAGGACATGGAAGGAAATTAGTCCAAAGGTGTATTGGACCTTTCTCTATATCAGAGAAGATAAATCCCATAGTCTATCGCTTGCATCTTCCACCCGAAGTATGAAATGCATCCCATGATGAATATTCAACACCTAACCAAGTACTACCAGGATGTACAAGAAGAGGGAAGGGCTAAGCTCCCTGAGCTAATAGAGCTATCCACTGAAGAGGAGTACGAAGTCGAGAAGCTGGTAGGTCACCGATATAACCCATGGACAAGGAGGAGGGAATATCTAGTATGTTGGAAGGGATATGGACCAGAGCATGACACGTTTGAGCTGGAACCCACAGACCCTGGAGTGACATGCTTGTAACCTGTGGGGTCCACAAGGCTGCTGTGGAGATTCCCAGCTGCTTCTATGCCTATCCTCCCAGTATCAAGTTCCCCTTGTTTTTACAACCTCCCTCAACTCAGACTCCGATCCAATGCAGCATCCTGGCCCTCAAAGACACAAGGGAGTGTGCCGTGGCCAGTGCTATGCGATGCCTGGCAATGATGCTGATCCTCTTGACCTGGACTATGCTCAATATGGTGATGAGGAGGACAATCCAGAATGATGCCCCACAGAATACTTCTCCCTGGAGAGATCGGCATACTTCTATGTATATACACTAACCACATTGAATCTAGCCAGTGCTTTCCCACGAGTTCAAGGATTTCCTCCATTCTACAAGGACCCTTATGGCTACCGTTGGGAGGATCTGGATGAATGGGGATGGCTCGGGAAGTTTGAGTGGACTTACCACATGCAGCGACTCCCTATGAATCATCCATTCCCTTTACACTGAGCCTTCATTCTGTTCGACATGAAGCAATTTGATTTTGACCCCCGCCGGCATCTCCTACAGGCCAGAGGTCCCAATCCCAACCTCAGATCCCTCTCAAATACCTACCTGTGAGCTGTCCACAAGGCAGGGCAGTCAATGTTGCAATGTATCAGAGGGATTGAGTGTATGACCAAGAGCTACGACCTTACACTCCCCTCTAATTATGATCCAGATTGGCACTTCAGACAGTCCTGGATGTTCCTCCTCCAGCAGGGAACCACTCCAGCCCCCACTTGGAAAGCTGTCCATGTCGCACAGGAGCTTAGGAGGCAGGTCCTCGATGTGACAGGATATGTCTCCATGGCTTTCCATGTCCTCCTCCATCTCTTATGCTTCAAGGAGAGGCTGCACCCTCCCCAATTTAGGACAATGGTTTGACTCACTGGTCTCATTGTTCTCAAGAGAGACAAGCACTCTCAACTAATCAGAGAAGGGCTAGCACAACTGGGAGTCCCTGTGTGGTCCACCGGAGTAGATGACGAGACTCCGCCACTCAAGTTATACCCCTGAGGCACCACTCAGAATTCACCTCTATGGGAAGAAGCGAAGCGAATGATTAAGGACTGGCACCCCCATTGGAATTTGAAGGATGTGATCTCTCTATGAGCCATACAAGAGCTATTCGAGCAGAAGCTCAAGATTCAACAACACCAGTGTCTCATTGGCCCCCTGGAGACCGTTTGGATAATGAAAAAGGATCACCCTTGTGGAACTAGGTGGAGGGACCATACTACATCCATCATCCTGCTTACTTTCATAAACCCAAAGGTCCTCCAGGTGAGATCTACCTCGAAGGTCTCACACGATGCTCACCCAAGTAAATGACGGGAACTACATGACAATACTGGCAGAGATACAAGCCTGTCTGGGAGAAGCCACCCTTCTGCTCATGAAGCTAGAGCCTCAGGAACAATCCCCTCCTCTCCCAGCATTCCTCCATCAGAATTACCCCCAGTGTTGCGAATGGATGAGAAATTGGGGAATCGAATGGCACGAGCCTGAGTCCTTCCCACAGCTAGCAGTACAGGAAGAACTGTCCGCGCACTTAGTGGACCCATTACTATGCACCTATGGGGCCCCGCCCGCACTACTAAACTGGCTGAGCAATCCTGACCCCCTGTATCCCTCAGTCCCATGCTCCGCTAGAAGGTTGAGATCTGAATTGCCTGAGGAAAGACAGGTCCGAGCACGCCAGAACACTCCTATGTTCCCAGAGGAGGAGCTGGCCCCTTATGAGGATTACAACCCCATGTCAGCAGACTTCACGCTGCCTGAAGTCCCTGAAGTCCCACTAGCAGACCCAGCAGCTGTGGGACCACTGACCATCCCTACCTCACAAGACCCGAATGAGGTATGGGACTCCCCAGGAGCACAGTTGGCCAGGTTCCCAGTGGAACTGGCCCCCTTCATTTACCTTAGCTCCTGGGAGAAACTCAAGGATGAACTGGTTGACCACTATACCTCAGGCATGGTAGAATGGTTATATGAGGAACCACATCTCATCCTTGTATTCGTAGACCAGGACCGAGCCCGTCATGCTTTGGAAAGTCAGCAGCAGGCTGCAAGATTCTACCCTTCTGAGCCATCAGCCCGAGTGCTCCCCTATGTTGAAAACCAGTGCAGCCCCTGGAGCTCAGGTTCCATAGCACAGTGCAAGGAAGCAGTGGAGCTGAGGTACCTAGGCCGCCTTGAAAAGTACCTCATCCCTGAGCCAATTCAAGTCCAAGGAAGCATGACTTGTCCCCCTGAGATGGTCTTTAAGTCAGTGCACCTTGCCGAACTCTTCTACCCTCAAGGCCTTCCTAGAACCTACAGGACGAGCCAATCTCTCATGTCGCACTACCTCATCCAGCCAGTGGCGTTTATGGGTCTCCTAGAACATAGAATCGACCTTCTTCAAGAAATGAACATTCCCCTAGCCTCTCAGTTACTGGAAGCCATGAAGAGTCTACTAGCTATCCTAGAGAGACATTTGTCCTATGGGGAACCGGTACAATTCAACCTCCCCATTCCATTCATTGGCCACCATTGTGACACCTTAGTCTGGCTAGCCTATCAGACTCCTGAGGTCGATCCCACCTCCATGGGGGCCTGAGGTACTTATGCGGGCAAGCAATTCCATTGGAACAACACATACGAGTGCTTCGAAGTCACTCTCGATGACCTTGATCTTGACTCAAACAATTCTGAAACTCACAACTACAAATACTAGCGTCTATGCTGGGGGGCACTGTAATATAGTGATTAAATGCTATTGCACATGCTCCCATGAAGCACCCTTAACCTCCTTCCTAATCTAGTCACTGATGTAATTAGCATAGTCACGAGGATTGTAGCCATGGGCCTAGCCATAAAGAATATCATCTTTTGCCTGGACTTCTACGTGACACATGAAACTGTGACCTTCCCTCTATCAGTCCAGCCCTGCATCTCAGCAATGCAGCTATGATACTAATGTACGAACAGGTACAACTACGGCCACTCCACAAGCCCACTGTACATGAAGGATTTGGGGTACAAGTCGCATACAAGCACGACTCATGCAGTAAGTCCATCCTCCTAGCCTCTATTTGCTAACACCCCCTCTCTACCTTCTAGACAGCTGTTGCGCTCCTTGGCCAATGGCTGCCACTTCATCCTCCCATTCCCTTATCCCTTTCCCTCACTTCTCCCACACTCAAGGCGAAGCTAGTGCCTAGCCTCACACGCAGTCTCCCCATTCGAAGTGAGTGCTTAGAATGGCAGGATTTCCTTTCCCTTTCAGTTCACAGGCAAGTCGACTCTGTCTCATCCAATGACAACTCTTGTGTATATTCGAAGTTGGATAGCGTGATATTACACAAGGTTGTGGCATGCTGTGATGGTCTGCATGACACATTGGGTACATGTGACCACTGTGCCAGCACTGCAGCCAGCTCACTGGGCAACTGACTCAACAGATGCCACATTTCTGAAATGGCCAAAGTCAAAGAGTGCAATTGCAAGCTGGTGCTCAACAGGGAACTGACTGGGACTGCCACCTGACATGAACACAGGGTCTCCTTCAATGAACCAGAGGATAGAGTTGAAGGTAGAGGGTTTGACTCAGAGGTTACATTGAAATCATTTGTCACCAGTCTTGCAATACCACATTAAGACCAAATCAAGTTGACTGACTTTGGGGATGGGGCCATTTGAGAATAAGACATGAGTCTCCAATAGAGCTGTGAGAAACTGATGCAGCCACTGTAGGTCAGAAAGGTGCCCATATAGAGATCCATTTTTCAAGGATGCAATTGACATGCTGGAGTTGTCAGTGGAAGATGAATTGGAAGTTGAAGATGAAGAGCTGGAAGCTGAAGCTGAAGAGCCAGAAGCTGAAGATGAAGAGCTGGAACTGAATGATGAAGTGCTGGAACCCAAAGATGAAGCACTGGAAGTTGAAGAGGATGAGGACCATGATGTCACAATGTCCTCAGGGTCCCAGAAGTGCTGCCAAACAGTTTGCACATGTTCAAGGACACACTGCAGGAGATGGAGTCAATATGGGATGGCCAGCATATGGTTGTAAAGGACTAATGGAAAAGTCAGGCCGAACAGAGATAGAAAGTACCTCTGGCATGCACACATTTGGGCAAGAGAGGATTTGAGGACTTTTGAAAAGGGATTTGGGGCTTGGGTAGCTCCAAATCCATTTTCAAATCACTCTCAAATTGATAATTTGTGGGACTCTCAAATCACATTTCGATACACTATTTGAGAGCCTTTTGAGTACAATTTGAGATCAATTTGAGGGTCATGAAACCCCCCTAATGTCTTTTCATCTTCTTCTGTCTTATACAACTGAAGCTGAATTGCCTTTCCTTGTGTAATACCACCATTTCCATCCTTCAAACCAAAGTGAGATCTCCTACAAGTTTATACTTCAACTTTGGTGATAGAAGTTGCTTATTGTCAGGTATGGATCTTTTAATATGCATGTTTTCAATAGGTTTTTCTTTGTATAAGTCCTGGACTATTAAGCAAATACCCACTTTGAATAACATTGTTTGGGTGGAGGTCAAGAGAATTTGTGGAGAAAGTTTGATGAGGCACAGATATGTTCTCTGGAACATGGAGAAGAAGGACAAATTCAATCTTGAGGTCATGACATAATGAGGTTGATTGTATAATGGTTCCCCAAAGTTGTACATGGTCCAGTTGACTCTTTTTGTCTTTATAATGCCATCAAATGCAACTTGGGGATTTGGGAAATAACAGATGATCATATGGGATTCTAGGTGGGTGAATGGTTCAGGATAGGAATAGTTGGGCTGTCAGTAAATGATCATATGAAGTTCCAATGGCATGGTGAACACTTTTGATTTGTGCCTTGGGGATAGTTGTTCAATTTGCTTTTATGTCATTTTTGCATCCATAGGTCTGCAATCATGTGTCAACTTTTAATTTTGCCTAGGCTTCCCATGAGCTCAGATCCCTTCATTGATCAGCAGGGTCAGTTGTTTTCATATTTTTCTATTGTTTCCTTTTTATATCAATGTCATCAGAATGCAGGTGGAGGTGGAGTTTTATTTCATAAACAGTTATATGATGATGGGGATCATGTGTATGAAATATGGGTGGGGGCACTCTTCATCCTGAATACTATGATAAAATGAGTGATTTGAATGAGGAGGTGACCATCTGAACTGAAATCTTTGATTCAGACTTGATTCAGGCAAGTGAAATAGAAATGTTCATTGTCATTTTTGGCATCAGGATAAAATATGCCAAATTCCCCTACTCATAGTGATAGAAAGGGTGATTTGTGGGTCATTACGAATACTTTTAAGCTGATTTCAGTTTCTGGCATTGTTGCAAAGTCCTGACATGAAAGAGGAATTTTGGTGGTGGTTGAATTTGAATTATTGCTTGAGCTCTCAATTTCACCTAGGTTCCTGCATGCTTAATGAGCATTCTTAACAATTGTGATTTTTACATACTGATTGAGCTCATAGCTTTTGAGGTTGAAGTAGAGTGGTTAGGACTATGGGTGAAGGCATTTGATCTGCGTTTTTTGATGACTTTTATATCCAGTTGTTTGGCTTCTGGCACATGATTGAATTTGCAATTTCACATCCCCCTTTCCCTTTTATGGTGTTTTCATTCATCTAAGTGTTTGTTCATAAAATTTTCATTTGGATTTTCATAGAGATGGTTTGATGATGGTGAGGGTTTATTCAGGTGGATGGTGGGTGAATGTAGGAAGGTAGATTGCTTCTCTATCAACATTTCCATACACAATTAGCCTTATCTGCACCCTTACATGGAAATCAAGGCCTTCAGAGTGACTCAATATGGGTGCATCATGTATGTTTGGATTGTAGTCATTGTGTTTGGGCAGAAGTAGCCCATTTGTCTGATGTTGAGATTTAGCATTGGGTTGTCTCAATCCCTGATGTGCTGCATGAATTGTACAAAGTGCTGCCTTGTTTCATCTGGGATGTACACATCATTGAGGTTGGATGTGAGTTCAGTATGGGTTTCAGAAATGCCATTGGTAAGCATGTTGGTAGGCATAATGGATGGCATTCTACCCCTTTTAGGTAAGCATTGTGTAGGTCATAGATTTTTCATTGACATACATTTTTTAGAGTCATGCAGATGGGATAAGGAAGGAGGCTTTTGTTTGTTGGAGATGTTCTTATAAGTTGGATTGGATTGGTCTATACTTAGGAATTTACTTGGATTTTCAGGGCTCCAGGTTCAGGTTTGGATTTGGTGTATTAATTGTTAATTTGTTAAGTTGTGGGTTTGTTTTTGTTGTTTATAGACTTGTAGTTTCTGATTTTAGTGTGGCTTTTTACAGGCTTGGTAGCAGGCTATATGGGCTATAACATCTTTTCTTCTTTGGTTGATGGCTTTGATTGATATATATATATATATTTTGATAAGTTCAAAGTGACTTTGGGCAAGGCCAAACACATTTTTAAAGGCAGACAGGAAATCAGGTTTTAATTAGTAGGAGTTTTCAGGCAATCTCAGACAATTTTTAAGACTCTGTAGAGCAGAGACTTTTTAGAAAAAGAAAGAAAGAAAGAAAAAAAATGTAAGGTTTTTCTTGGCTGATAGGTGACATGTTTGGTACATTTTGGACTTGAAGCATATGTGGGAGGGAACATTCGAGGCATGAGGCTTATAGTTAAGAACAGGACCAGCAAGAAAGAGAAAAAAAAGACAGAAAGGAATGGGGAAAGGGTCAGATGACTATAAAATGCAGGATTATGAGGTGTGAGGCTATGCAGTGTGAGGTTGCAAGGCACAAGATTGCAAGATGCAGGGCTGCAAGGTACAAGATGTGGACCTACAAGCTGCAAGGTATGAGTGGCAAGAGCTGAGGGATGAGATGTGAGATGTGGACCTATGAGCTGCAAGGTATGAGAGGTGAGAGGTGAGAGGTGAGGTATAAGATGCAAGGTACAAGAGGCAAGAGGCAAGGTACGAGATGTGAGATGTGGACCTACAAGCTCCAAGGTATGAGAGGTGAGGTACAAGGTATGAGATGTGAACCTATGAGCTATGAGGTATGAGAGATGAGACTATGAGGTACAAGATGTGAGATGTGAGACTACAAGATGTGAGTTTGCTGTTTATTTGAGTTGATGTTGGAGTTGTATGGCTTTGAATGAGGGTTTGTGAGTTATATGTTGTGAAGAAAAGGACAGGTTAATCACATCATGTTGGGCTACCACCTGTTTAAATTGACATCAGAGTCTTTGGTTGCTGGATTGGATGGGAGGTCTGTGAGCTCATAGGGGGCAGCTGGGTTCTTCTTGAATTCAGCCCATTCATGATCTAGGAGGTTGTATTGGATGTTGCATACATGTCTAGTGTAGTAAAGGACTGCTTGATCATCAGGCATGATTGTCAGAAAAGAGGCATCTGTCTCACAGAGAGAAAATGCAAGCTGGGATATTGCAGGAGTGATATGATGATGGGGGGCAAAGGCTGTGGAAGGCATGTCTAGCCTATGATGTTGTCATATAATATCAGCTGCATGGATAAGATACAGGATAGTCTGTCAGTTTGTGATACATGATGGAATGCTGAAGGATAGAGAAGGCAATTGCACCAGTTGGTGACACATTCTTCATCATGGGCTAACTTGATGTCATGATTATTGAGTATTTTGGATTTTGTTTTGAGGTCGGCATCTCACTGATGAAGAGTGGATGAGAGAAGTGCAAGGGGTGGTGTGAGAGAATTGATTTGCATGTTATGATTGGTGACCATGCAACTTAGCTGGTCAAGAAGATCTGCATGTTGCTTTACATCTTCATTATGCTTGTCTTTGTACTCTCATTGGACTTCATCTAGTCGCTGCACAGCATTGTGCTTGCAATCTATGATCACTTGTCTGTACAAAGGCCATGCATGGTATGAGTTTGCATTTTTGCTGGGTTGTGGGATACTGATTTGTTGCTGATAAAAGTTATGAGGAGCATGAGGAGGGAGTTTTGATGAATAAGAGAGGTGGGATGAGAGGCAGGATGATGGATGAGAAGAGTTTGTTGAGTTTGAAGTGAGTGAGTCTGTGGAGGAGTGGAATATCTTGTGTAGTTGCTGAGCAGTTGGAGACCTAGTTTGACTCATGATCTCTTGCTTGGAAGTCCAATTCATCTCAAGTTCTTGTCATAACACAAATAGGTTGCATACAGTCATATCAGGAGGGAATGATTTGAGAGGAATCCCAGTCTGGGCAGATGATGGTAGATGTGAGTTGAAAGTATGCTGGGTTTCAGGGCTTTTCAGTTGATCTTCCATGTCCTGTTTTGTGTTTTGACTTTGTGTAGCTTTTTGTTTGGCTATGAGATGGTCGGAGAATGATGTGGCAGACTGAACTGGTTTGGTGTGTGGATCAGAGGTCTGATGGTGTAATGTGAGATGTGGGTCAAGTGCAAAGTGGACGTTGGAGCCTACAGGTTGGCTGGGGTTAGACTGTTCATTGTTATTGTATATTTTTATGATTTGATTCAAAGACAAATTGACAGAATCAGGCCAGAAGCTCTGTGTTATGTTAGTATTGTAGCAAATATCTCCTCCCATTGATTACTGTGGCTCTAGAACTTGAAAGTAGTAACACAACTCTCTTCAAAACTTTCATCAACTCTCTCAATGTCATCCCAACCATCCTCCAGAATTCTCTCACCCACATCTGGTCTACAGCTTTGGCTCTCACAGCGACTGGATCATCCTATAGAGATTCTTATGTCAAGATGTTGATTTCTCCTCCGACAATCCATCGCCCCTTTCTATGTGCTCTGAACCACCCCATGGTACATGAGGCTATCGACAATCTCATCAAAATCCCTCTTTTCGAGCTCCAGATCTTTGATTTCTCATACTGGACAAATAATGGGGGTTGCACAGTACTTCCTGAATCCCTAGATGTTCTCCATATTCTGCTCAATGTTTGTAATAGATTTCAGCAGCCATTTTACAGGAGGCCTTTCATTCATTTGATCATCTCACTGGGGGGAGATGATAGTCAATGCTCCCAAATTACCACCCAGAATGTATTTTGTGGGGAGGAGCCTCATATCTACACTGAACCCACATTCATGGCGCTTGCATCTTGCATCAATTCAGAGGATCAACTGCTATGGCACCTGTTTGCACACAACCTATGGACATTCAAGGAATGTTGGGATACTCTGATGCCATGAGATCCAACATATCAAAGTCTCCTGCATGAATCAGGAATGAAAAGGCCATCCTACTTTGGGTATGTAGACAGGTCTTGCCCCAACATCAACTATCTGATGGGTGTTTCTAGGTTTTGACAAAAGATGTGATTACTTCATCAATTTCTCCACTAACACTGTGGATACACAATATAAAAGCAATACTCCAGATGGTATCAATTTCCTTGTAGTTGTGACATTGATTAGTCCTATTAATATCTCACTAATAGGTTATTTTTATCTGCAACAAGTTACAACACAATTTCAGTTCTGAAGGTGGTCAAATATTTGATTATTATGAGGAACTTGATAGGGCTTGCCAAAAGATTCATGTTGAGACTGGTCCTGTCAGTATCTTTTCTAGTCCTTATGATTGTCTTGACTAATGTATGCCTTAGATATTCCGATTCTGTTGTTGTCATAGAGATCGTCTTATCGTCTTTGTCAACAATATCTGGGATCAAGCCGCCATCCATTCTTGGGACATGGAACCCCTATGACATACAAGACTCCTCTTGGCCATTTGCCTCCATCTGTGGCACAAGCTGTAGTGTATATGTTGCAGATCAACCACACTTGGTGGGACCTGGCATGCAAGCTTTGACCAACCTTTATCAACAGTTCGCATGTTTTTCTGAGTGGCATTATTTTACATGCAAAGTCACCCTGCCATCTTCAACACCATAATCAACAAAGGACTGAAGGCCTACTCGGAGGCTATGGAAGCAAAGCATCATTTGGACCAGCATGCAAATGAGATTTCGAAGCTCCAGACCATATTGGCAACTCAGGAATCAGAAATGGGTGTGCTAATGAAGAAGGAAGAACTTGCAAAGGAGATCAAGAAGTTGGCAAGACTCAAAAATGGTGACAAGTGGACTATCACTCAGAGTACCCAGGAATACTGTAGATTAATTTGTCAGCATCAAGGTAATGAGCATCATCTTCTCATTTGTTTTGTAATGCTGATGTATATTGTGAACTCAGAAGACAAGGGCCAAAGTTCTTCTGCTCCATCTGACACTACACCTCCTGCTGAACAACCTTCACCTGGGGCTCCTCAGACAAGTCATGATCAGTCCACTGATCCTGAGGACCAGGATAGTTCCCATGGTGTGCACTCTTCTCACGAGGATGAGGACAGAGACTGTGAGGAAGTTGTAGGCGACGAGACCTTTTCTGCAGTGAAGGAGATACTTGAGTTTCCTCCTTTGAGAGGAATCCTTGGTGATTATTTTGGACCATTTGCAAGATTATTGGAGGGAGCCTTGGAGCTCTCTGTGATGAGGGAAGAGGCCGAAACGATTAGTGACTGCAGTGAAAGACCTCGAATCAGAACAGAAACCAAAACAAGAATCAGAGAGCAAAGCTCAACCTGATCCAGTGGTGCTTTCTGACATCGAAGACACCTTGTACCCTTCTGCACGGCACAGGGACCCAGGCATGAGTGCAGATGAATCCTCTTGTCCTCAAGGCTCCACCTTATGGCCACGTCCTGCATCTCAACCAACTCCACCAGATCAGGCAGGCCCCAGTGCCACTGTCAAACTTCCTGGAGGATCTATGCCAGCTTCTGGCCAAAGTCTCAATTCACATCTTCTTACTCTCCCTTCCACTCACCCTACTGATACACAGGGCAGTGCTCCCGAATCTTTGACCTCCCCATCTCTGAAGTCAATTCTACCAAAGAGAAAACCACTGGAGAAACCAGAGGAAAATGACAATTCTCAGGAGGCTCCACCCCCTAAGCGACCATGAATGGGGAAGCAATCCAAATCACATATGTTGACTGAAGATGGGGGTTGAAAATAGCCAAAATCTCATACAGAGTTTGAGTACTCGAATTGCTGAGACCCCTATGTCAACTTATGATAGAAATGTACGATTGTTGATGTTAAGGTATGCATATGTTGCTGCACTTGCTTCCTGGTGGGAGTATCTGAACCTGGACAAATGGCTTTCCAATCATCCAAACATGCATGGAAAGGCATTCACTCGAGCAGTACTTGGCTTTCTTTATGTTAAAGTCAATAGCAAGCTTGCATGACAGGATCCCTCTGTTGAACAGAGGACTGTGCCTCTTAATCCTCAGACTATAACCATTTTTATCTGAATGCTTTGTACCTGGTAGGGTTTTGTTTCCCTATGTGTTGTCTAATCTTGTCAAACTAGGGGCTGAATTGTTCGATGTCACCCGCACATGCAATGCCATCAACTGCACTGTCAGTTGATGATTGAGATGTTATGAGAGTCGAAGAATTCCAGTGCGGCATGGGAAAAAGAGATCTTTGCTTGCACACTGCATTTGCTTTTCAACAAGTATAAATTCTTCCAGTCATCATATCCTGCTCGCGAGCTCACAATGACAGGACACCTCTTTGGTTCCATTATTGAATATCATCTTATAGACTACATCCCTCTCAGTATCACAATCCACTGTGTTCTTGATTTGATCCACAGTCCCCAGAAACGAATTTGTTTACTTTCAGCATCAAGGCACTCATGCAGTTCGAATCTGAGTCCTTGAATGGCCTTCATTGCACAATACCCTTCTTCAAATTCTCCATCTCCATACTGCCCACCCCAATATTGTTGATATCATGGGGCATGCTTTGGCACGATCTGATAGCACAAATGCAGGAGATGGAAGGGAACACCCAGATGAGATGGGATCCACCTCCCCAGACTTGAGCCAGCTGCTTTAGCCAAATCTATCTACACTTTTTGGATGGACTGGAGAACTGGATCTTGCACCAGCATGTGCTGAATGAGACACTATTCAAATCATCGATTCTTCTAAATGCTGATAGCAAGCCCATACAAGCCAGCTCTGAATGCACTACCCTCAAAAATCTAGGCTCATGGCTTGGAGCAATCACCCTGGCCTGTAATCGAGCCATCAAACATCATCACTTGTCATTCAAAGCCCTCTTGCTTGAAGGTTATGATGGTCATCACCTATTAAAGGCGATTCCATTCATCTGAAAGATCCTTGACCATTGCACAAGTCCACTGTTTTTGCATCTGTCATAAGGGTGAGTAGTAGTGTGATCGCAAGTATTGAACCACCAATATATGGCTTGCACTGCCATTGGCAGTGAGGTGCCATCTCTGCATGTTATGAGACAAGATAAAGCCTGCTGATCCAAGTGAGAGTTAGTCCAAGAGATCCCAGGTTTGAAAGCCTTCACCTATGACCCCACCACAATCATTTAAATCCACATCCATCCAGTGTTGTCATCCCCTGTAAGCAACTATGAGATTGACCATCTAAAACTGCCCTGGCGGGAAGTATCTGTATCACTGAGCATCATGTTACTGTTACATGTCTCCAACTGCTCAGTGGATCCCAGAAAAGAAAAGAGGCAAGATGCCGACAATCTAATGCAGCAACTCACATTGAATCACCTCTCAGACAGCTGCTTTTGTGGTGATAGTGATGTGCACACATTGTTCTATCTTGAAAGGATGACAGCATGCTTCAGATTTGATGGCACTATTGTGCATTGTGTAGGTGGTACCATATAACTCATTTATTGCCCACACCAAGATCCACGATGCAGAATGCTAGAGATAGTACAAAACAGAGTCAGTAATATCCGTATTGCTCAGTATGAGTGCATGCTTTCAGGGGCAATGCATAATGACTGCCCAGATCATCACTTTACGGGGACTCATGTGGAGAGAGTTGAGGTGAGTTTGACCCTTCAACTCATGAGTTCAACCCTTCAACTCATGAGTTCAACCCCTGAACTCATGAGTTTGACCCCCAACTCATGAGGTAGGTCATTGGACTCATGAGTCAGGTCATCAGACTCATGAAGTGGATCCCCAGCCTCATGAGTTAGGTCATCAGAGTCATGGGTTTGGCCCCCAGACTCATGAGTTTGACCCTCCAACTCATGAGTTAGGTCATCAGACTCATGGGTTTGACCCTCCAACTCATGAATCAGGTCATTGGACTCATGAGTTTGACCCCTGGACTCATGAGTTTGACCCCTAGACTCATGAGTTATGTCATCAGACCCATGGGTTTGACCTCTAGAAACTGTGCTCACTCTGGTATCCATGATGCTAGGCTCTTATCCCATGAGTGCATTCCTGTCTATGAGCCAGCCATTTGGACTACATCCTTGCCTGCCACACCAGAGTGTGTCAACTTAAGTCCATCTTATTACCAATGGTCCCAATCAAGATCAAACTCTCCTCCAATGTTATCCTCCTGGCTCTCACTCTCAACACTCTCACCCTCATCTATCAAACACTCCACAACAAAGTCATCAACCTCAGTGTTCTCTGCCTCCAATTACAACCCTCCACCAGCTAATAGTTGCAAGTCCTCTTCTTGATTCTCCTTGCCTACTCTCTCTCCTCCATCTTCATGTTCTCCTGCCACTGCAGCCAGTCTTATGTGCAGGGGCCAATCCAACTTCTGGCCTATCTTGATGGCACTCAACTTTTGGCACCACTTGGTCCCAAGGTACTTCACAGTTTGCTGTTGACATTGAAGCTGAAACAGGAGGGAAGGATCTGTTTGATCAGGGTGCCATCATGAGGAATCTGCATACTTTGGACACAAAGAACAATAAGGGAGTTTTACCTTTGCATCTGTCCATTGCAAGATCAATTGCCCTCCATTCTCCTTTGAGCCAAGCAACTAGGGATTTCAACTGATCTTTGAGGTAGGAGATATCTTCAATTGCCCAGTCATGAATATGCATTGCCTTCATACCATTTCAGGTTGCCTCATCTGCTAGCCAAGCTGGGGGATGTTCTTCTTCATCCAGATCCAGTCCAGCATCCTCCCAAACATCATCAGCATCCCCAAGGCCAAATATGGAAGAAACCTCCAGTGGTTTGGGGATTGTTTTGTTCCTATGAGAAGGGGACCTAGATTGGAGTTTCTTGAGATCACCACAGAGAGTATTATACTGTGAGACAAGTCTTTTTATTGCTGGGGCCCTTCTTTTCAAAGCATCTGCTGTCTGTGCATGTGCTTTGTGGTCTTTCCCATTGCCATAGGGTCAGTGCCTTTCAGATTCAAGCAAAATAAATCAAAACTAACCAAGAGTGGCCCTAAAATATGCCCTTTCCAACTGTTCTGATTCAAACCTCCTCTCCCTAATGCGTGCTCTGATATGATGCTTCAGGGCCCAGATACACAACTTCAAAGCTAGGAACTTGTCTCCCTTTGCTTTTTCCAGGACTGCTGCAGAGGCACTGTCCTTCTCTGTCAGCTGCTTCACAGCTTTGGCAATCCGAGCAGAGAGTCATTGATTGGAGGCTTCAAGATCAGATTGTTGGATTATCATGTCCACTCTCTGTTCTGCACACTCAGAATTGTCTGGAAGGGCAGCCATATCTTTGAGAAGTTTTTGAATGGCAGCCTGTGTAGTTGATTGGGCCTCAATCATGGACAGCAGGTTTGTCACAAAAGCACTAGCAAGATTATTTGAGTCAACTGCAAGGGATTCAATAATTAGGGTCCATGTCACCCAATATTTCCATTGTATGCAGAGAATACTTACTTGGGAGGGGTTTAGATTGAGCAGTCACCTGCTCTTTCCAGGAGTTCTGTAAATCCTCTATAGGAATTCCACTTTGGGCAAGGCTATGCTTGGCATCTTCCAATCATCCAACAGTTCTCATTATTCTCCTATATAGCCAATGCCCAAGGGAACCAAGTCCTGTGTCATTCATGTGGGAGACTTGGAGATCCAAGTAGAATAGTCTCCAGTTATGCTATTGACAATACCCCCATCAGATGAAGAAGTTGGAGGCCTCAACATCCACTCACCCCAGATACATGAAGGATTGGTATGAGTTTCTTGAGAGCACCCCAGCACCTTTCACACCCTTCCCCATCAGAAAAACCAAACCCCTCTCTTTTTAATGGGTGATAGATACATTGGCAGGGCCATTGGTGACCAAATGCATGGAACACTGAAATGCCCCACTCAATCCGGCTGGAGAACTTGGGCATCAAGCAGAACTGTAAGGCAAGGAAAACCACAATCAGTACTGCCACAGGTACATATAGATACCACAAACAGTGCACCTTCAATGTACTCCTGTGGAGTTGGCATCCTATGTCATATAAAATACCAGCCTTCCACCAAGATGGCAATCCTTGGAATAAGGCCATCAGCAAGGTGACTGCATAGTACTGCTTTTCACCAGGAGATGTGACATTTGCAAGATAGAGGACCCGATCATGCATGCATATCAGGGCCATGAGGCCTGTGTCTGCAAAGCTGGCTGCTGAGCCCTTCTGACAGTTCTCATCTGTGGCCTTAAATGATTTTTCGCAGTTGTTGAGCACAGAGATGGGAATTTTCAGCCCAGGCTCCACAATATCTTTGGCCTCCAAGCTATCCATGTTTGACAACATGGAGCCCTTCCCTTTTCTACACCTCTCCACATGAAGCTTCACCTTGGCAATGTCCTCAGGGGAGAGGAAGCACATCTGTGAAATATTAAGCTCAGGGTCAGAGCCACCAGTGCCACAAAGCCTCACTTGTTGGAAGCATGCATCAAGACAGTAGATGCCATGGAACCTGCATAAGACAGAGGTCAGAAAAGTAAAGATTATTCAAAATAACAGTTTCCTACTTACAAATTCTTGGACGCCTTGGCCCCATTGGCCAGATGGCAAAGGAAACATTGGGATTGCAGATAAGGGCTCAGGGCATCATCATTCACAGGGCAATGGTCCTGGGTCAAAGGAAAGTAGGAAGTTGCTCGTCGCTTCTGCAAAAGACTTTCCACCTGTTCAGTAGTCCAGTCTGGGGCAGGGATGCTGGATGGCACTGCTCCTGAGAGGCATGCCTTCTGGACAATATTGTGGGTGAGGCCTGCTGCTCACTGTTGAACTTGTTGAAAATACACCAGGGCCATTCCAAACAGCTGACATAATGTGTCCTGATGGCAAATAAACATATAAATTTGCATCTAAGGGGCACAACTACAAACATGGGCATACCTCAGAAGGCACATTGAATCCTTTTTGCATCAGGTATGCTGTAAGGGTGCCGCTCCAAGTGGATATGTTAGGAACCCCATAAAGGAAGATGGTGTAGAAGAGAAAATGTTCAAGCCTCAAAAACCCCTTGGTTTAAGCTCTTCAAGAAAATCTGTATCTTACCAGCATTGAACTCTAGAAGAGAAGTATAACCACTTATACTAAGGAAGTCCGCATTTTGGCACATGTCTTAAGGGCAGGTGATCTAGCAAGAGGTTAGTAAGGAGGGAGATGAGTAAGACAATTGGTAAGGCAATTAGTGAGCATGACTAAAGGGTGAGTAAGGGGATTAGTAAGAGGATGAGTCATGTGGAGGGATCAGAAAGGTATAAAGAGAGGGGGGATTTAGTGTAGAGGATCATCTGAAGAGGAGTCCCCTCATGGATCAAGGTGCTCCCTGAGGATCATTGTGCCCTAGTATCCAAGTCCCCATTAGTAGAGAGAATAAAAGTATCTTGAACAAGGAGAAGAGTATAAAAGGGAATAAGAGAATCAGAGTGTGTCAGTCTTGCTTAGTCATGTGAAGAATAGTGGATAGTTGTAGAACCCTCAGAGTAGGAGTTGCTAGACATCCATTCTTGAAGTCATGTGTTTGAATCCCAAGTCTTGCAGTTGTGTCTTGAAGTGTCTTGGAAGTGTCTTAAGGTCTTGTGTTTGAATCTTGGTGTCTTGCTATCTGCATTTTGGAGTAGCTGAAGGTCCTGTGTTCAAATCTTGTGCTGAGCATCTATCTTGGAGTCTTGTGTTTGAGTCCTAAGGTCAAACCAACAACGAAACTAGTACAAAACAACAGTTGAGTGGCATATGGCCCATCAAAACTGATCTGTCCTCATCTAACACATTTTAAACAAACACCTTATAACATTTCAAACAGATAAAAACAAATAAAGCCCATTAGGTCTCTTCCATAATGGTCGATGCCCAAAGGAGATGATTGAGATCGAATGCGAACTGAGGTCATATGGGACTAGAAGGGAACATTCCCAAATTCATCAGAGTGAGGGTGAGAGGTTGGCATTTGCAATAACTGTAGTGTTGGATATCAATTTCTGTAGGGGATACAATATGAGCACATAGGCTGGTCCCACTGTTATCTCTTTGGCACTCACATTCACTAGACACCATTTGAACAGTAGCATTACATTTGTTCTGGCCACAAATGCAAGGGGATTGTGTGCCCATTGTCATTTTTGTACGACTGTATCGAGTTGCTTGGCACCAGCATAGGTAGGGCATCACCAACATTGGCAGGAGGTTGAGCCATTGATCAGCAGTGATTTGTCTCCATTTCTGATGGTGGTTCATCCCCCTGGGATCATTCTGTAACAGTGCAGAATAACCCTTGCCCAGTAATGTGGCAGGTAACAGGTCCACATCCTCATAGCTATTGTCCCAATTGTCCTCCTCTATCGGCTCAAACTTGAGTATGCATGAGGCACCTGGGGCACCCATAGTAGCAGAGTGCCTGGGGGAAGGCAAGACAGCAGTCTCACCCATGGATCTCTTGGACTTTTGAGACTTAGATCCCTTGGTGTAAGTTCAAATCCCCCCATAGAAGGCCATTTTCAGCCTCCATCCCCTGTATGTTTCTCCAGCAGTGTATTGATTCCGCTTTTTTTCCCCAATTCTCATCTTTGGGGGAGAGATGTAGTGGACTGTTCCTAGTGAAGGATCATGTTTGAGGGGAGCCATTTCCCCAGTAGATACAACTGGAGCAGAGTCCTGCAATGTGCTGGAACAACAGGACATTCATACACCATAGCAAGGCATAGGAGTTCACTCTTATTTCTTTATGCAGTACGCTTCCTTCAAGCCCCAGGTACAACAGATGAAACATGTAGTTTGGTCTGTTCACTTGGGGGCAAACATTGGTGAGGTTGGGAGATCAAAATGAGGGGGAAAAACCATGGCAAGTGCCAAGTATGATGATATTAATATTTGTCAGGCAAAGTACAGTGGGATGCCTTATCAAATGATGATTGTGCCTCCTCTGCAAAATCCAACTCCCCAGATGGACCGGCTGCCCTTGCCCCCTCCAGAGTTGTATACCCAGTTGTGAGGGGGTAGAAAAAGGATGCAGGATTGAAAAAAACTAGGCTGGCCCTACCTGGCTTGATGGAGCATAGGGGCATGGAGTTCAGAGAGTTTGGGATTTCCCCATTCTGGGTACACACAAACTTGAGGGGATGTTCATTTGACAAGAACTCTGACAGCTTTTTATCAGTCAACTTCTCCTTATCAACAGTATATATTGACATACCATTTTTGTCCACATTGAAATGTGTGATTAACGCACTGGGATACAACAGGAATATGCCTGTTGGTAATTGAATGATGATTTTGGCCCCAAAGTTGACCAGCCACACAGTTTCACCATCGTTGAAGAATCCTGCAGACAGAACATTTCTGTAAAGTATTCTTATATGGATATGGAAAGGGCAGCTCACCTAGGACAAAGATGGCACATACTCCAATGGCTACATTCTTGAAATCCCTATGAGGCACAGTTTTGACTGGTGACTTCACTGTTGCATTGATTGCAACACAGAAGAACAATGAGAACTCCATGGCCACTCAGTTGTCTGTTTCTGAGCACCAGAACTTGTTGGCTGCTCGATATTTGGCTGCAATCACAGGGAAATACTGATCCAGGAGTTTTGTGAGGACTTTGCTACAGAGCAAGGGTGAGTGTATAGAGTGCCCTATCAAACAAACACCTACCATATCAGTTGGAATTCAGACAAGGCAATAAGACTCTCTATTTCTGTTAGATAGGTGGCTGTGAATGCCATTTTGAAGGGCATCTAAGGGGCGGTATAGAAGAAGGATTGGGAGCTCCGATGACTGTCAAATCAAACTCTGGTTCAGCCAGTGTGTAGATGGGAGACTGTATTTCTGTTTTTATTCAATGGGCTGGTTCGCTCTGATGGTTGATCCCTCTCTAACAAGTTAGGTATGGTATTCAGTGGAGGATAAGATTGTGGTATGGACTAGCTATAGTCAATGATATATTGTGGGATGCTTGTGAAAGGCTTATACGTGTTGTATTGAACTGTTTACTGCTATTTGTGGGTACCTATTTGTGTCCTCCTGGTCAAAATGCGGATTCTAAAAAGGACTCTAGACTAGTTTAAGCTTGATTTAGTATGTCAATGTGTTTCTTTTTTCTTCTGACCTAACTTTGTTTTTACTCACCTTTCCTTGGATGTCCAGCAACTCTAACCTTAGGTCCTGCAACTATCCTTGGCTCAGTATTTCGCATAGAGGGCTTCCAGTGACTTAGTCTTAACAACCTTGTATATGACTTAGCTCCAGATGGCTTTAGATCAGTACTCTCTTAAGATGCAAGCAGATTTGTAGACAGTAGTATATTCCAGTAGTGAGAAGATGATGGGGGGATACAGGAAAATCTACCAGCTTTTATACCTTTCTGAAGGTGGCTGTGTTTAAAGAATATGACTCACTCCTAGGTGAGTCATATGTGAGAACAATAGGGTTGTCAAGGAGGGTGAGTCATTCATAAAGTGGTTGCATGATAGGTGAGTCTTTCATAAAGTGGTTGCAAGATAGGTGAGTCATTCATGAACAGAACAAAAGGGTTGCTAAGAAGGTGTTATCTTTCATAAAGTGGTTGCAAGGAGGGTGAGTCATTCATAAACAGAACAAAAGGGTAGTCAAGGGAGTGTTATCTTTCTTATCTGTGAGGTTCTAGAAGTTATTTGTGGCAATGGGAGATGAAATCAAAGGATATTTCCGAGTTCTTGGAGATTAATTTGTTTGTAGTCCAGTGGTTAAGATGTTTTTGTTGCTGGTTGATAATGGGGACAAGTGCATGGGATGGGATTTGATGCAGAAACAACAGTTTACATCCGTAATAGACGTTCTTGGTATCATTCGATGCGGATTTTTAACAGCTTTCTGGGCGCGGTGGTTCCGAGCAGATCCGGTGTAAACTGACAGAGAAATTCGTTTTTTACTGATGGGTGTTGATTCTGATAGTAATATTGTTCTGTAGAGTTCAGTTTTGATCTGTTCTTCGCGTGCTCAGTACCGTTGGATGCGGATTTTTTATATCTTTCCAGGCGCGGTTGTTCCGAGAGGATTGGATGCGAACTGACGGAGAAATTCGTTTTTTACTGAAAATCCTGGATTTTGACAGTAATATTGGTCTGGAGAGTGCATTTCTGGTCCGTTCGACTTGTGTTTGGTACCATTCGAAAGGTGTGAATCGTGGCTTTCTGAGAGTTATATGGGCGTACCTCTCCGATCAAAACTGACGGAGTTATAGAACGAATTCGATTTCTGTGCATAGCCGTAATTGATTTCGTAATAGGTCACATGATCATTCCAATGGCTGGGATCAATGGATATTCACATTTTCTGATACTGGATGTTTTTATCTTCCACAGATGGTGAACACTTTTAATTGCAGCCCCTTGCAATGTCTTTTATCTTTTCCTGACTTATACAACTGAGCCTGAGTCACCTTTCCTTGTGTAATACCACCATTTCCACCCTTCAAACCAAAGCGAAATCTCCTGCAAGTTTATACTTCGAATTTGGTGATAGAAGTCGCTTATTGTCGGGTATGGATCTTTTAATATCCGCGTTTTCAATAGGTTTTTCTTTGTATAAGTCTTGGATCATCAAGCGAACACCCACTTTGGATTACATTGTTTAGATGGAGGTCAAGAGAATCTGTGGAGAAGGTTCGACGAGGCACAGATATGTTCTCTGGAACGCAGAGGAGAAGGACAAATTCGATTTCAAGGTCGTGACATAACGAGGGTCGATTGTTGAGTGGTTCTCCGAACTCGTACATTGTCCAATCGACTCTTTTTGTCTTTATAATGCCATCAAATGCGACTTGGGGATTTGGGAAATAACGGATGATCATATGGGATTCGAGGTGGGTGAATGGTTCAGGATAGAGATAGTTGAATTGCCGGTAAATGATCGTGTGAAGTTCCAATGGCATGGTGAACACTTTTGATTTGTACCTTGGGGATAGTCGTTCGATTTGCTTTTATGTCATTTTTGCATCCGTAGGTCTGTGATCATGTGTCAACCTCTAATTTCGCTTAGGGATCTCATAAGTTTGGGTTCCTTCATTGATCAGCAGGGTTGTTTCCATTAGCATCTTGCTGTCATTTTTATATGTCAATGTCATTGAAATGCAGTGGAGGAGGTGGAGGTTTCATTTTTTGAAAATTATCATATGACAGCGGGGATTGTGTGAGTGAAATATGGGTTTGGACATGCATCATCCATCTTGCCAAATATCACAAGGACTAGGCCGATTCCAATGAAGAGACGACCATCTGAACTGAAATCCTCGGTTCGTGTTTGGCTCAAGTAGGCATAATAGAAGTGGTCGGTGTTGCTTTCGATATTGGGATAGAATACACCAAATTCTCCTACACACAGTGATAGGTAGTGCGAGTTGTGATCGGTTATGAACATTCCCATGCTGATTTCTGTTTCCTCCATTGTTGCGAAATCCTGGCACGAAAGAGACAGTTGTTCGGCACTTGAAGTTGAATCTTCATCCGAATTTTCAACATCCCCTGGGTTTCTTGATTCTTAATAAGTGTCTTCAATGATTGTTGTTTATACGTACTGGTAGAGTTCATGGCTTTTGAGGTTGTAATAGAAAGGTTTTAGGATTTGTGGATGAAGGCATTAGGTCTACATTTTTGATGGCTTTTATGTTTGATTTTATACATGTGATGTGATTAGATTTATAATTTCATGCTTTCCTTTTATGGTGTTTTTCATTTATTCGAGTGTTTCCACGAAAATATTTCATTTGAATTTTTACGGAGGTGATTCGTGATGTGGATTTATACAGGAGGGAGGTGAACGAAAGTAGGAAGGTTGACTGCATCTCTATCAACATTTCCAAACACAATGAGCCTTATCTGCACCTTCACATGAAAATCATCGCCTTCAGAGTGGTCTTGAATTATGCAGTATGACTTGATGTGGGCAAGCATATATGTTTGGACTGCATTTGTTGTGCTGGGGCAAAAGTAACCCATTCGTCTGATATTGATTTTGAGAATTGGATCGTCGTGGTCTCTGACATGTTGTGTGAATTGTACAAAGTGCCGGTCTATCTCGTCCGGGATTTGTATGCCATCAAGATCGGGTGTAGGTTCGGTATGGATTTCCAGGAAGCCATTGGTGAGGATATTGGTAGGCATAATGGACGACGTTCTACCCCTTTTTAAGTAAGCATTGTATGAGCTTTAGAATTTTTTTGTTAACATACGTTTTTTCAGAGTTGTGGAGACGGAATAAGGGGGGGAGAATTTGTGTTAGAGGTGCTTTTTATAGTTGGCTTGAGAAGGTCTGGATTCAACAGGGTCTTTTAGATTTTCAGGGTGTTTGATTCGGGTTCGGATTCAGCATATTTCTAATTGTTTGTCAGTTAATTCTTGGTGCTGTTTACGGGCTTGGTTTGGGCCATAACTTGTTGACTTTTTACTTTGACTTTGGTCTTTGGTTGATATTTTTTTTTTTTTTTTTTTCTTTTTTTTTTTTTGGCTAAGTCCAAAAGACCTTAGGCGAAATCAAACACATTTTTAAAGGGGAGGAATAGAAGATTTTAGATTTTACTAGCAGCAGTTTTCAGGCAAGCTCATATAATAAACAGAGAACTTAGAGAAAATAAAGGTTTTCCTTTGGCCAACAGGCGACATATTTGGTACATTGGAACTTGAGTACATAAGGGGAGTGGGACATCGGGATGAAGCACAGGATGTATTTGAAGAAAAGAGAAGTAGGAATCCTTGGTGAAAGACACACGAGATACGAGGCACGAGGGTACAAGACGCAAGATATGAGGCGTGGGAGTACGAGGCATGAGATATGAGGCACGAGATACGAGGTGCGAGATACGAGGCGCAAAAGTACGAGGCGCGAAAGTACGAGGTGCGAGATATGAGGTGTGAGATACGAGGCGCAAGAGTACGAGGTGTGAGATATGGAATGCGAGTTTAGTTGACGTTGGTGCTTTTTGAGTCTGATGTAGAATTCGTGAGTTTTGCTATTGTAAAGCCAGAAAGAGTTAAATAGGTACATGACATTGGGCTACCACCCATTTGAATCAACATTGGAGTCTTCAGTAGCTGGGTTGGATGGGAGGTCTGCGAGCTCATAGGGGGCGGCCGGGTTTTTCTTGAACTTGGCCCATTCATTGTCTCGGAGGTCATATTGTATATCATGAACGTGCCTAGTATAGTAAAGGACTGCTCGATCGTCGGGTACAATTGTCAGAAAGGACTCGTCCGTTTCACGAAGAGATGATGCAAGCTGGGATATCGCGGGAGCGATACGACGATGGAGAGCGAAGGCTGAGGATGGTGTATCTAGTCAATGGTGTTGTCGTATGATATCAGCTGCCTGGATAAAAATGCGGGATAGTCTGTCAGTCTGCGATACATGATGATATGCTGAAGGATAGAGAAGGCGGTCACGCCAGTTAGCAACACATTCCTCATCACAAGCTAACTTGGTATTGCGATTGTCAAGTATTTTGGATCTCGTTTCGAGGTTGGCTTCTTGTTGATGTAAAGTGGATGAAAGAAGTGCAAGAGGCGGCGTGAGAGAATCGATTTGCATATTGTGATTGGCGACCATGCGACTTAATTGGTCAAGAAGGTCCGCATGCTGCTTTACGTCCTCATTACGCTTATCTTCGTACTCTCGTCGAACATTGTCTAATCGCTGCGCAGTGTTGCGCTTGCGATCCACAATTGCCTGTCTGTACGATGGCCATGCGCGGTACGAGTTTGCATTTTTGCCGGGCCGTGGGATACTGATTGGTTGCTTATAAAAGTTGCGAGGAGCGCAAGGAGGAGGTTTCGAGGAGTATGATAAGTGGGATGAGAGGCGGGACGACACCTCAGGCAGATAGATTTGGACCCTTTGGGTCGGCTTTTACTGCACAGGAGAGGACCCAAAGGGTCCCTGGACCTATCACAGACCCATGGGTTGGACAAATATTGACCCATGAGGGGACAGTGCTAAACCATGGTTTCGGCATGGTCAGGGCAGGGTATTGACAATAAAACTCATGGGCTGGGGCATTCCACCCATGGGTGAGGCCTGCTGACCCATGAGTTAGAGCATTAGACCCATGGGTTTGACCCCTAGACCCATGAGTCAGAGCATTAGACCCATGGGTTTGACCCCTAGGCCCATGAGTCAGAGCATTAGACCCATGGGTTTGACCCCTAGACCCATGAGTCGAGCATTAGACCCATGGGTTTGACCCCTAGACCCATGAGTCAGAGCATTAGACCCATGGGTTTGACCCCTAGACCCATGAGTTTGACCCCAGACCCATGGGTTTGAGCCCTGGACTCATGGGTTAGACCTTCAGACTCATGAGATGGCCCCTCAGACCCATGAGGTGGGCCCTCAGACCCATGAGGTGGACCCTCAGACCCATGGGGTGGACCATCAGACTCATGAGTTTGCCCCCAGATCCATGGGTTTGACCCCTGGACTCATGGGTTGGACCATCAGACTCATGAGTTGGGCATCAGACCCATGGGTCTGACCTCTAGACCCATGGGTCTGACCTCTAGACTCATGGGTCTGACCCCTAAACCCATGGGTCTGACCCCTAGACCCATGGGTCTGACCTCTAGACCCATGGGTCTGGCCTCTAGACCCATGGGGCTGACCTCTAGACCCATGGGCCTGACCCCTGCACCCATGGGTCTGACCTCTAGACCCATGGGTCTGACCCCTAAACCCATGGGTCTGACCTCTAGACCCATGGGTCTGACCCAGAACCCATGGGTGCCATCCTACAACCCATGGGTCTGATTCCCACACCCATGGGTCTGATTCCCAAACTCATGGGTGTGGTCCTCTAACTCATGGGTCTGATTCCCAAACCCATGGGTCTGCCCCAGAACCCATGGGTCTGATCCCCAAACCCATGGGTCTGACCCAGAACCCATGGGTCTGATTCCCAAACCCATGGGTTTGGTCCTCCAACCCATGGGTCTGACCCCAAACCCATGGGTCTGACCCTCACACCCATGGGTCTGACCCTCACACCCATGGGTCTGACCCTCACACCCATGGGTCTGACCCCCAAACCCATGGATTTGGTCCTCCAGCCCATGGGTCTGACCCCAAACCCATGGGTCTGACCCTCACACCCATGGGTCTGACCCTCACACCCATGGGTCTGACCCCCAAACCCATGGATTTGGTCCTCCAGCCCATGGGTCTGACCCCAAACCCATGGTTTGGTCCTCCAACTCATGGGTCTCACCCCAAACCCATGGGCCTGACCTCCAACCCATGGATTTGGTCCTCCAGCCCATGGGTCTGACCCCAAACCCATGGGTTTGGTCCTCCAACTCATGGGTCTCACCCCCAAACCCATGGGCCTGACCTCCAACCCATGGGTCTGACCCTCACACCCATGGGTCTGACCACCAAACCCATGGGTTTGGTCCTCCAACCCATGGGTCTGACCCTCCAACCCATGGGTCTGATCTTCAAACCCATGGGTCTGACCTTCAAACCCATGGGTCTGACCCCCAAACCCATGGGTTTGACCCCCAAACCCATGAGTTTGACTACCAAACTCATGAGATAATGCCAGGCTCTTATCCCATGAATACATTCCTGTTGATGAGTAAGCCATTTGGACTACATCCCCACCAGAGTGTGTCAACTTCAGTCAATTTTATTGCCAATGGTCCCAACCCAGATCAAACTCTCTTCCAATATTATCCTCCTGGCCCTCACTCTCAACACTCTCACCCTCTATCAAACACTCCACTACAAAGTCATCAACCTCTGTGTTCTCTGCCTCAAATTCCAACCCTCCACCACCTAATAATTGAAACTCCTCTTCTTGATTCTCCCAGCCTTCTATCTCTCCTCCATCTTCATGTTCCCTTGCTGCTGCAGCCAGTCTTATGTGCAGGGGCCAATCCAACTTCTGGCCTATCTTGATGGTGCTCAACTTTTGGCACCACTTGGTCCCAAGAAAATGTACAGTTTGCTGTTGACACTGAAGCTGAAAAAGGAGGGATGGATCTGTTTGATGGGAAGCCATGAGGAGTTTGCATTCTGTGGACACAAAGAAAATAAGGGATTTGTACCTTGCATCTGTCCATTGCAAGACCAATTGCCCTCCATTCTCCTTTGAGCCAGCAACTAGGGATTGCAGCTGATCTTTGAGGTAGGAGATGTCTTCAATTGCCCTGTCATGGATATGCATTGCCTTGATACCATTTCTAGTTGCTCATCTGCTAGCCAAGCTGGAGGGATGTTCTTCTTCATCTAGATCTAGCCCAGCATCCTCCCAAACCTCATCAGCATCCCCAAGACCAAATATGGAAGAAACCTCAAGAGGTTTGGGAATTGTTTTGTCCCTATGAGAAGGGGACCTAGATTGGAGTTTCTTGAGATCACCACAGAGTGTATTATACTGTGAGACAGTCTTTTGATGGCTGGGGCCTTCTTTTCAAAGCATCTGCTGTCTGTGCATGGGCCTTGTGGTCTTTCACATTGCCACAATTAGCACCCTTCAAATCCAAGCAAAAATAAATGAAAACTAACCAAGAGTGGCCCTAAAATAGGCCCTTTCCAACCTTTCAGATTCAAACCTCCTCTCCCTAATACGTGCTCTGATACTGATGCTTCAGGGCCCGGATATGCAACTTCAGAGCTAGGAACTGTCTCCCTTTGCTTTTTCCAGGACTGCTGCAGAGGCACTGTCCTTCTCTGTCAGCTGCTTCACAGCTTTGGCAATCCGAGCAGAGAGTCTTTGATTGGAGGCTTCAAGATCAGATTGTTGGATTGTCATGTCCACTCTCTGTTCTGCAGACTCAGAATTGTCTGGGAGGGCAGCCATATCTTTGAGAAGTTTTTGAATGGCAGCCTGTGTAGTTGATTGGGCCTCAATCATGGACAGTAGGTTTGTCACAAAAGCACTAGCTAGGTTCTTTGAGGCAACTGCAAGGGATTCAATAATTAGGGACCATGTAACCTGAGATTTCCATTTTATTATGGCAGAGAATACTTACTTGGGAGGGGTTTAGATTGAGCAGCCACCTGCTCTTTCCAAGCAGTCCGTAAATCCTCTATAGGTATTCCAATTTGGGCAAGGCTATGCTTGGCATCTTGCAATCGTCCAGCAGTTCTTGTTATTCTCCTATATAGCCAATGCCCAAGGGAACCAAGCCCAGTGTTGCCTCATGTGGGAGACTTGGAGATCCAAGTAGAAGAGTCTTCGGTTATGCTATTGACAATACCCCCATCAGATGAAAGAAGTTGGAGACCTCAATATTAGACTCACCCCAGATACACGAAGGATTGGTATGAGTTTCTTGAGAGCACCCCAACACCTTTCACACCCTTCCCCATCAGAAAAACCAAACCCCTCTCTTTTTAATGGGTGATAGATACACTGGCAAGGCCATTGGTGACCAAATGCATGGAACACTGAAATGCCCCACTCAATCCGGTTGGAGAACTTGGGCATCAAGCGGAACTGCAAGCAAGGAAAACAATAATCAGTACTGATGCAGGTACATATAGATACACAAACAATGCACCTTCAATGTACTCCTGTGGAGTTGGCATCCTATATCATATAAAATACTGGCCTTCCACCAAGACGGCAATCCTCAGAATAAGGCCATCAGCAAGGCGACTGCATAGTAGTGCTTTTCACCAGGAGATGTGACGTTTGCGAGATAGAGGACCTGATCATGCATGCATATCAGGGCCATGAGGCCTGTGTCTGCAAAGCTGGCTGCCAAGCCCTTCTGACAGTTCTCATCCATGGCCTTAAACGATTTTTCGCAGTTGTTGAGCACAGAGATGGGAATTTTCAGCCCAGGCTCCACAATATCTTTGGCCTCCAAACTATCCATGTTTGACAACACAGAGCCCTTCCCTTTTCTACACCTCTCCACATGAAGCTTTGCCTTGGCAATGTCCTCAGGGGAGAGGAAGCACGTCCGTGAAATATTAAGCTCAGGGTCAGAGCCACCAGCGCCGCGAAGCCTCACTTGTTGGAAGCATGCATCAAGACAGTAGATGCCATGGAACCTGCATAAGACAGAGGTCAGAAAAGTAAAGATTATTCGAAATAACAGTTTCCTACTTACAAATTCTTGGACGCCTTGGCCTCATTGGCTGGATGGCAAAGGAAACATTGGGATTGCAGATAAGGGCTCGGGGCGTCGTCATTCACAGGGCAATGGTCCTGGGTCGAAGGAAAGTAGGAAGTCGCTTGTGCTTCTGCAAAAGACTTTCCACCCGTTCTGTAGTCCAGTCCAGGGCAGGGACACTGGACAACACTGCTCCTGAGAGGCGAGCCTCCTGGACAATATTGTGGGCTAGGCCTGCTGCTTGCTGTTGCACTTGTTGAAAATACATCAGAGCCGTCCCAAACGGGTGATGCAAGGCATCCTGATGGCAAATAAATGTATAAATTCGCATCCAAGGAGCACAAATAAAACATTGCCATACCTCAGAAGGCACATCAAATCCTTTTTGTGTCAGGTATGCTGTAAGGGCTCCGCTCCAAGCCGATATGTTAGGAGCCCCATAAAGGAAGAGGGCAGATGCCCAAAGGAGATGATTGAGATCAAATGCGAAGCGAGGTCGTATGGGACTAGAAGGGAACATTCCTGCATTCATCAGAGCGAGGGCGAGAGGTTGACATTCGCAATAACTGTAACACTGGATATCAATTGCTGCCAGGTAGACAGCATCAGCACATAGGCCAGCTCCATTGTTGTCTCTTTGGCACTCACATTCACTGGACACCATTTGAACAGTAGCATTGCATTTGTTCTGCCCACACATGCAAGGAGATTCCCTGCCCGTTGTCATTTTTGTACGACCATATCGAGTTATTTGGCACCAGTGTAGGTAGGGCATCACCAACATTGGCAGGAGGTTGAGCCATCGATCAGCAGTGATTTGTCTCCATGTCTGATGGTGGTTCGCCCCCCTGGGATCATTCTGTAACAGCGCAGAATAACCCTCGCCCAGCAACGCGGCAGGCAGCAGCTCCACATCCTCATAGCTGTCATCCCGATCATCCCCCTCCATCGGCTCAAACCGGAGTATACGCAAGGCGCCTGGGGTGCCCATAGTAGCAGAGTGCCCAGGGGAGGGCAGGACAGCAGTCTCGCCCTTAGATCTCTCCGACTTTTGAGATTGAGACTCCTTCATGTAAGTTCTAATCCCCCGTAGAAGGCTGTTTTGAGCCTCTGTCCCTTGTATGTTTCTCCAGCGGTGTATTGGTTCCGCTTTCTCCCACTGATTCTCATCTTCGGGGCAGGGATGTAGTGGACGGTTCCTAGGGAAGGATTGTGCTGGACCAGAGCCATTTCCCCTATAGATACGCCTGGAGCAGAGTCCTGCAGTGCGCCGGAATGGTGGGACATTCGTACGCCATAGTGAGGCATAGGGGTCACTATTTATTTCTTTATACAGCACACTTCCTTCGAGCCCCAGGTACAACAGACGAAACACGCAGTTTGGTCTGTTCACTTGGGGGCAAACGTCGATGGGGTGGGGAGATCAAAACGAGGGCAAAAAGAATGGCAAGTGCCGAGGATGACAATATTAAGATTTGTCAGGCAAAGTACAGTGAGAGCCCTAGGACACCTTATTAAAGGACGATCTAGCCTCCTCTGAAAAATCCAACTCCCCGGATAGACCTGCCGCCCTTGCCTCCTCCAGAGTAGTAAAACCAGTTGTGAGGGGGTAGAAAAAGCTTGCAGGATTGAAAAAGACTAGGCTGGCCCTGCCTGGGTTGATGGAGCATAGGGGCACGGAGTTTAGAGCATTTGGGATCTCCCCCTTCTGAGTACACACAAACTTGAGGGGATGTTCATTGGAGAAGAACTCTGATGGCATGGTATCAGTCAATTTCTCCTTATCAACAAGATATATCGATGTACTGTTTTTGTTCACATTGAAATGCATGATTAATGCACTGGGATACAATAGGAATACACCCGTCGGTAATTGAATGATGATGCTGGCCTCAAAGTTGACCAGCCATGTGGTTTCGCCATCATCGAAGAACCCTGTGGAGCGAAGGTTTCCACAAATTATTTTTCTAAGGATGTGGAAAAGGTGCTCACCTAGGACAAAGATGGCGCATACTCCGATGGCTACGTTCTTGAAATCCCTATGAGGCACAGTTTTGACGGGCGACTTCACTGTTGCATTTATTGCCACACAGAAGAACAATGAGAACTGCAGGGTGACTCGGTTGCTGGTTTCTGACCACCAGAACCTGTCGGCTGCTCGATATTTGGCTGCAATCGCAGGGAAATACTGGTCCAGGAGTTTTGTGAGAACTTCACTATAGAGCAAGGGTGAGCGCATAGAGGGCCCCATCAAACAAAGCACTACCATATCAGCTGGAATTCAGACGAGGCGATAAGACTATCTATTTCTGTTTGATAGTCGACTGTGAATGCCATTTTGAAGGGTATCTAAGGGGGCAGTATAGTATATCATCAAAATCGGGGCTGCATTGTGGCCTTCACAACCAACAATGGCAAACCCACGTTGTTATTATTCCTGTTCACCTGGTTGAACCCTAAAAGATGCTGGGCAATGTTCCCTCCTGTGGGGGCACGCAGGTTCGGTTATCTTGGTTTGAGCGGCAAAATGATCCAGCACTCGAAGCCAGGACACCATCCATTTGTCCATCATGTGGCTATCCCTGAATGATCGCAGGATAACTAGACGATGTTCACAATCTACGATGAGAGTGGGCGCCCGGTTGCTGGGGCTAGTCGGGATAATGCCCGTTAGCCACGGTCTACAAGAATTGGGAAGAGGCTCGTACTCGTATTCGATGGGTAGGAGCGACTGTAGTGTTATAGAGAGCCTGGGCGGGGTCAAACGTTTGTCCGTTTGCTCCCATCCTTCCGGGGGCCCACTAAACCCTGATTGCGCGGCCTTGAGGCCTTCGACCTTGTCCGCCATGCGAACAATGACGGCCTTGTGCTGCTGTTCCTCTAGAAGCCGCATTTGGCTTCGCTGCCTCTTACGAAGCCGGGCTGCCTCGTTTGCTTTAGAAGCAGCCTTGTTTGAGGTGCGCTTCTTCTTGCGATAAGGGCTCTCTTTTCGGAGTTTGCTAGGGCCCTGCTCCTTTCCAGCAGAGGTAGAGTTTGGGGGGGACGTAGAAGGGGCGTCGGGCGTCGACGGCGAGATTCCGGCATCGACGAGGGATTCAAAGATTGGTGAACTTGCGAAATGGGATAGATTAGTCCAAAGCCGGAAGGTCCAAGGCAAAAGGGATGCTTACTCGAAATGGACGGGAGGAAACATGGACGCGGCGCCCTGGTCTGCAACGACGCGCCGCATGAATCCTAGTTCGTCAGGGGCGCCCCGTTTAAAACAACCATCGAGGATAGTAGAGGGGTCCAAAACGTTCGAACCAGAGGCAAGAG
>MU128978.1:152783-254931 GCA_014904985.1 Hydnum rufescens UP504 | reverse complement strand
GGAAAGATATTTGGGGGAAGCCAAAGTGCAGCTTTCCCAACATATTGTGTGTTCCATGCACAAGTAGTGGGTGGGCACTTAATTCGAACACTTAACGGAACTTAGACATTGACAGGGTTTGAACCAGTGTCATGCCAAAAGATACTAACTAGACACATACCCTTACCCACTACACTACAGACCAGATACATCTGTCCATACTTTTTTATGTATATAACTCAGGTACATATTGTGGGGACACCCCGCAGACCCCGTCCGCTGCGCGGGGCTATCGCGGGGACACCCGCACCCCGTCCGCTGCGCGGGGCTGACGCGGGGACACCCCGCACCCCATCCGCTGCGCGGGGCTCTCACGGGGATATCCTGTATCCCCATCCGCTATCTGCCGCCGAGTTCTCGGCGAGCCGTGACCCCGATCCCCGGTTTGACATTCGGGGGCTAAAAGTCAAGAGCTCTGGGAGAGGCCAGTCCGGGAATCTGCCACTAGGTTGGCACCAAATTTTGGGGCCGGATCCGGGAATTCGCCTCTAGGAAAATCTCAAAATCGCCCCCAAATCCGGGAACCTTGGATCTAGGATCCAACAGTAGTCGCGGGGGTCCTTGCCCAGTGCGAATCCTGTTGGTAACACGATTCCACGTGGCATCAAGTCAGGGACCCCCTAACTGACAACCCATCAAGATTTTCGGATACGCCCCTGATGTCCTATTCGATTAACGTCTTCCAACCGGGCAGGGCCTAGAAGTTCATCCCCATTTGGCTGGAAATACGTGTTTGGATTCCAGCGCCCTGGGGAGAAGTGCAACCACACCGCACCCCGGAAGACTTGTCAACGTCAACGTCAACGTCAATGTCAATCCTGCCGTTCGTTGATTCGCGGCATCCTGTCAGCCGCCATCATAATTGCATATGATCCTTGCGTCAAGGATGAGTCTAATCCCCCATTCTTCATCTTCCCCTTTTCCTTCATTGTGGCCCTCTCGGCGCGATTGAATTATGACCGCGGAGAAAAACATCGATCTCAAGGTAGTTCCCTCCACTCTCCCCTCAGGTTTCCGACATTCGCGATAACAACTTTGTATGGCTAATGGACAATTTGATAGGCCTCCCCTCTAAGTGATCATATATTGGAATGGAAAAACCTCAGTTTGTCCATTCCCAAGAGCGACAAAATAATTCTCCACCCTCAATCTGGATCACTCGGATCTGGGAAAGTCCTAGCAAGTGGGTGTTCATCCAAGTGTTGGTCCTCGTGTGTGCTCGAAAAGTTCAATTGGGCATTCTGTTTGTAGTCATGGGGCCGTCAGGTGCCGGGAAAACATCGTTTCTGGATGTCATTAGCCAGAGAGTATTGTCGAGTGATCCCGGCGCTTCGGTGTGTTCATTGTGGTCTAGTTCTGTTGCGGGAATTTTTAAGGACGATATTCTTTAGATCACATTTGACGGTCACCGCTTTAGCATGCGGGACCTTGGCTCCTATGTTTCCCAGGACAATGCCCTCCATGGCTTCCTTACTGTCAAGGATAATCTTCGATATTCGGCTCTCCTCTCGTGAGCGTTCAGTTATATTGTGCATCTCGACCCCCTGTCCATAATGTTATCTTCTCGGGTAGATTGCCTCACGATACTCCAACAAACGTGATAGATGGAGTTGTGAAGAAAACTTTGCGTTCTCTAGGCCTTACCGACGTTCGAAAGAATCGTATCGGAACCTACTTCGAACGAGGAATTTCCAGAGGTCAGAAACGGCGTGTCACGATCGCATCATCAGTAATCACCCAGCCTCGAATTCTCCTCTGTGACGAGCCTATGAGCGGTCTTGACAGTACGACTGGGTATCAAGTCGCCAGTGCAAGTGAGTGATTGAGATCGTATTTTCGAACGTCAGAGTCCTGCTGGCTGACCTCTGACCCTTATGGTGCAGTTAAACGGTTAGCTCAGGAGACCAACACGGTCGTTCTTGCGAGCATACATCAACCGGATTTTGAAACGTTCAGTCTGTTCGACCACGTGCTCTTTTTAGCTAGTGGCCACTGTGTATACCAGGGTCCTATCGGTGAGATTTCCACATCTGAGCTGTTCTTCAAGGCCTTACATGACGCTCAATTTGAATGATTCCCCAAGGCGGTGTGGTGTCGTACTTTGTAAAGATTGGATATCCATGCCCCCCTCATGTGAACCCGGCTGATCACGTAATCAATATCATCAATACCAACTTCGACGTAGCAGAGACTGATGTCCCGAATCATGAGCGAATCCAACAACTGGCGGAGGCATGGATTGCACATGCCTCGAATCTCAATCCCTTGGGCTCTGACCTCGATAAGCGCAGCAGTGTGGGTATCACATCCCCCGGCCCAGGCACGACACTTGGGGGCGTTGAGACTGTGTTTGAGCCGGAACCAATCCGGACCCAGAAATCTTGGAATTATCGGGTCGTCGCAGAAGTGAGGAGGACTTGGATCCTTACCCAACGCACCGCACTCATCATTCGTCGCAATGTCATGCTCACTGGACTTCGATTACTCACGTATGGTGCGTAGGTGATACCTCGCATGCCCATTTCTACTGGCTTAAGAGATTTTGGAACGGGAAAGGGGCTACGAGTGTACTGCTGGCGACAGTGTGGTTGCATATGGAAAAGACGGATGCCAGGGTCAATGATCGCATATCGGTCAGTTCGTAGTTCTGGCCGGTGTCTGGACCACTAACAATTAGATATTTTATATCAGGTCCATTTCTTTTCCCTCGCTGTTTTGAGTGGGATGAGGTAAGATCAATTGTCAACTGATCACCGCTGCACTAGAAGCCGCCCTATTTTTTTTTCCCAGTGTTGCTGCCGTGCCTCTTTATTTGGAGGAGCGCCCCGTCTTTATTCGAGAGTATGTCGGCCAAGTTAGGCCTGTCTGTTTTCCAGCCTCACCGTCGTTTTCCATCCCAAGGCGTAACAATGGATTGTACGGTGCTGGAGTGTATACAATTGCGAACACCGTAGTCTTCATACCGTATTTATTTGTTTGTGCCGTGCTCTATTCCTGCGTCAGGTACGTGGTTCCCTTCGACGCTTGTTCCGTTCATTGTAAGCATGGAGCTACGCGAGCAGTTACTGGGCGGTCGGACTCAAATCGAATGCTTGGGCATTTTGTCGTTTCATATCCTACGTATTTCTCAGCATGTACGCTGCTGAGGCCCAGGTGCATTTGGTTATGGCTTTCTTCGGAATGCGGCACTCCCGCCTGAGCATTTTCTATTCCAAAGGCCCTTTTAGTGGCGGCTATAATCCCTAATTTCGTCGGCGCATTAGCTTTCGGGGGTTCCTTACGGGATTCTGGATGGTGCGTAACTGAAAGCAGGGTCAGCAGCAAACTATCTTACAGTTCTTTTTTGTTTCAAGTGTGTTCAGGGTTTCCTAGTAAGGACGCCTAGTTTGCCACGATTCTGGTATTACTGGGCGCACTGGATCAACTATCAGGCATGTTCTTGGAGGCTTGTTTTTGGCTTGACGACTGCCTAACACAACCAAACCAAAGTAGACATTTGCGTTCAGCTTGCTTGTGCAAAACGACTTTGAGGGTGAAACTTTACTTGTGCTACTCTCGCCGACGGATCGTGTCACTGCAGTGTTCCGAGCTCCTTGATTGCGAAGGGTCAGTGTGCTGTAACAGGGCCGATATTCTCAAGGTCGGCGGCCACTTCACTCACCACTGAATGCTAAATCGGGGACTAATGTTCTGGTATGTGCAGTCCCTTGATATTTCCCATTTTTCACCCGGGTTTTACGTGGGTGTTATGCTGGTGATATGTGTTCTGTATCGACTGGCGTTCTATCTCGTCTTGATTTTCCGCAAGTGACCCCCACATTCGTAATCTATAATTCGTCGGTGTTGTACAGTCACTACGAAATTTTATGTGTGCTATTCCTTCCGGAGGCCATAAGCGGGAGTGTGTGAGTGATTTTCCCCACGAAGACACCTTGACCACGAATCAACCATTGCCTTAGTTAGTTGTGGACCGCTCTCGGCGACCCCCGCCTACGTGGTATACAAATCCAGATCTCTCTCTCTCCTCGTGAAGACACTTTATAATTTCGCTTCACCCACCTCCGGCCCCGCAATACAGGAGCGCGTGAGCGGGGATTCAAGTTGGGGACCTCTGTTGGAGCGAGTGGATACGGAAGCTACCGGGTGCGACGTCGGAGACAAGCGCGACCCTATGAGGCTATGCCGACGACCTCGCGCAATCGTACATTCGCCAATCTACGCTTTAGATCTCACAGCCAGGTTTCACCGGCGACCTTTTACATCTTTACTCGCTGGCACCACTGGCACTCGTACATCTTTTACCTTAGGTTTTTCCCATTTTCATGTGTCTTCTGTTCTCCTGTAAATACTATAAAAGACGGGCTTTGTCCCACAAAAATATCAAGGGCTTCTAGTGTCTCTTCCTGCCGCTGCTTATTCACCTGAGTTCCTCAAGCCTCGTCGATGTCTCGAATTCGCCTTCACCCGCTTAGTAATCAGGGGAGTTCTCGCGTGAATACTGTAACTCTCACAAGTGGGGGACAATGGACAGTAAGACATCGGCAACGATTGGGACTGGATATCCAGAGGATGATTGCATAAGTTCGAAGCAGAGGCATGTTATGGTGTACTGATGCTGAAACTCCGCGAAAGCCTGTGGGAACACGAGGACCCGGTGATTTAAGGGCATCAGCTCCGTAAGTTCGACGGCGCGAGACCCATGTGTAAGAATTTTGGGTGGAAGTGCGGAGGGGCATCATCGAGTCGCTGTTCGCCATCGGCAGAAAACAACCTAGCACCGCAAATGCCTGAATGGGCACTTAAGCTGAAAGGATCCACCTTAGCAACACACTACAGGCGCAATATCATCCATCACCGAGGGTTGAAACGTGACCTCATGGCGTTCTCAAGCGAGAGGTGATCAGGAAAGAGAGGCAATCATGGCTGCCAACGGCTTTAGAGTCGGGAATTGGTGCTTGTCGCCGCTACCGATGCTATATACGGAGAGTGCTACGTTACGCAGAATTATTACTTTAGAAGCCAGGGAACATGATGGATGCCTTGAGTACACACGTATAAGGAGAGAATTTTCCTACTGGTACATGTGCACTACAGGCTTTTCTTCTGAGGGCCTTCAGTGTCAGTAGTCTAGTCCAGTCTTGCTCGCTTCCCCATCCTCACTGATTCTCGATCGATATCCGGAATAAAAGCCAGGGTGAATTCCAATGGCTGCAACATGTCAAAAGCACTCTGGAAAGCATCGTATATATCGTCCTTGACGGCAGGCACATCAATAGAATGGGGCAATGTCGCTTCGACCTTCTTGTATTGCCCAATAAGATGACGTCGAAGAACATCGAGGTAAGCGCAGACAGTATGCTTGAGGGGTGGCAGTCGCAGGTAAATTTCAAGAAAGTATAGCTCGAGCTGGAACACATATAGGCGATCCATGTCCCTCAAGGCAGGGGGAAAAAGAGTGCGAGCGGCTTCAAGCTGGTCCTCAATATTTTGGAGATTAGGGTGTGTGTCCGCGTCTGATCCCCATGGTTTGCAGAATTCGTTGTAAAAGACAATCCAAACCGCCACCCACCATAATGACTCAAGGTCATGCAAGTAGATATGAACGAAGGGTAACTGGACAAGTTTGTTGTTGTTCCTGTTGCTGGATTTCTCTGACCGCCTGCTTCACGGGTACAGAAGGCTGGGCGGGAGGAAAAAGAAATCTGTACGCGGCAACCTCGATGGACATGAACTGTATCGTGCCCTATCAGGAACGTTCAGTGTGTTGTGGGAGGACAATGCAGGTTCCACTTGCCGTTCGCAAGTCATGACTCGTCATGTCACCCATTTTCTTAGCATATTCCAGATCCCCCAGCTTCCCACCCCCCTTATACCACAACATATTCCCGATGCTAACGTCCCGATGCACCCAGCCCAATTTTTTCAGCAGTTTCAACGCTATGCAACAGGAACACTCAGGATCGCGGCTGTGAACAATCAGGTAGTCAGGCGAGAACGCACCAATAACAATATCGGCGAGAGCCTTCATCACATCACGAAGACTCGGGAGGAGATCCACCGTAACGCCCTTCTCCTCAAAAACGATCCGATAGTGCGTCTTGTGCGCGTAGGTCAAGTTCGGGCGCGGAACATGGAGTCGGCTTGTTTCACGCAGATTCGCCAAGCCGGAGGGAACTTTGCGTTCCGAAACTGACGACGCGTTCTTTTGTAGTTTGAACACGCTGTCTTGAGCGGTATCCAATCGGCACATGAGATTCAGAGTGTCGTTCACGACACCGCGCTCCATCAAGACATCTCCATGGCAAACAGTAGTGAGGAAATGCCTTTTCACGAGCTTCTTATCTTCTTCGTCTGCCTCCTCGTACAAATGGGCAGGAACAGTGCCTTCCCTCATGCGATTAGCACAGCTATCTGAGCACTCAATTCCGAATACACGTGACTCTCTGGCCAATGGCGTCCTCCGTATCGTTAAATTCTCCCTCTCTGCCCTCTGCCAACGTTTCCCGGTTTTTCACTCGCCAGTACACCTGGCCTGCCCGTCAACGCTTCTATCATGGCCCCGAGCACGACGGCGATGATGGCGAATACAGTACCAAACCTCGTGCTGCGATATACGACCGCAATTTAAATAAGATGGGAACGAGGCAAGTGTCTCTGTCCGCATATGCTCCTCTCTTCTCCGAGGTCGCGCAATACAGGAGCGCGTGAGCGGGGATTCAAGTTGGGGACCTCGAGCGCAGGTGCAGAGCAATCGTCCTTCGAGCCCAACATTGCGGTTATCTGGAGGCACAAGATTAAACACAATAGGTTAGCGTCTAGGCCTCTGGTAAGCTTATTTGCGGGGGACAATATTCAATTTTGGGAATAGCGAGACACGAGGCCTGGATGCCAATAGTTCATATGGTAATGAGATACATGTCACAAGCGAGACGAAGTACTGAGGGGATTCTCTCGGGGCCACCGCATCAACATCGAAACCTGAACCTTTAGTCATTGGGACCGCACCGAACCTTCGAGTTCGGGTTCAGGTTCCCCCAAAACAACAGGGCTCTGAACTGCAGTAAACGGAACCTTTTCATCACTATTCTGATGAGACTAACCACAATAGAAAGGGGATCATTGAACAGCACGGCAAAGGTAGGCATCATCCAATGTACGAACCATCGGTCTTATGTCTACATCATCGCGCGCGACCTCTCTGGCCATATTCATCTCCGTGGCCTGGAGCCTCTCTATCTATACAAACGAACAAGTGTCAGTTAGCATCACTTCACCCCCGACATCACCAAGGTCAAGATATATGCATTGAGACGCACATTTCCATGATCCTGCACATTCCGCTGCATCCTCTTTTTGACCGAGGAGGCGATTAGTTCAAGGGGGCTTGGTGTATCAAGCCTCGCCCGGAGTTCCTTTCGCATGTGCAAACTGCAAGGCCCAAGGCCAAACATAAATTAAATTGCTCAGCATCGGATGCATAACGAGGCATATTACAGGGACGTACTTGGTAAGCATGGTGTTGGAATAGGTCCCGCCCAGTGTCTAGAACAGGATCAAGGAATGAGTCTCGCATAGAAGTATGCTCATTCTCGAACGAGCGGGAGAGCGAAAAATCGAGTGACCTACCACAAGATAACCGAACTCGTATTTGGCAAACTGTCCCCATAATCAGTTCAGCACTGGGATCATCATACCGAAAAACGAAAGGAAATCGCCGAAATGCACCATCACAAGAGCGACACACGAGAGAACGCCAGTCACCAAGCCTGTAGCAATGGTGTACAATATCATACGAGTGATTACAGAATCGGTCCTGGGCCACGCATCGACGGGGGAGATAATTAATCAGAAATTAGTAGAGGAATAGAAAAGTCTTCAGGATACATACTTCTGGAACCCGGTCCGCCGGCGTCGCAACAAGAGACACATACATGCTGCAATCACAATATCTGCTACTGTCTGAAAGCCACATAATCACAACATGTACCATGGATCAGCGAAGGTAACAGGGTGCGTGCTAGCAATAAGGGCAGGTAGATTGTGGCCAAGACGCACTTGAATAATGAGCCATGACACGATGTTCCACATAATCTTCTGCATCATCAAATCAAATACTGGAATCATGTTCCTACAACAGTGAGAGATACAATTAAATTAGAGCAATGAATTGTTAGCTGTGGCCGCGTCGGAGACAATATGGGGATGCATACGATCTGATGGCATTTGCTGCAGCACGCCAAAGCATCGGTTTGATCGGAACACGAGACGCATGAAGATGAACACTAACTGGCACCAAATCCTAGAGCGCGGGAGGAATAAGCCAGACGAAGTACATTGCAAAGCGAAGGTAGCCGAGCAAGACTAACCAAACTGAACCAACACAAGGACTTGCTACAAAGTCATAGCGCATGACTTTCAGAGTGTTCTACCAGAACACCAGGGCCACAACATACCACTAGAGCTCCAAGATAGAGATTGCCACTCACTATGGAAATCAAGGGGAATTATGAATGCGGTGGTTCTCCAGCGAGGATACGTGAAAAGACTTACGAGAATAGACACGATGCGCAAAGAATGTCTGCACAGTGACTGATGTGAAGGTCTTGAAGTAGACAGCGCCAAAGTCAAGATAGGGGCATCCACGACAAGAACCAACTCAATACTCACCACACAAATTTGAAATGTTGTGAATTCCCTACAAGTATGGAATAATTTCGCACGAAAGGACGGTCAACAGTGGCGATGGGCCCCATACGCACCACGTCGCGCGGCGTAGTGCCAAAGGATTATCGTAATTCTTGACAGACCACCCATACAACGACTGGGTAACGCATGCGCTGTATAACGTACATGATTAGATGGGTCGTCGGACCCCAGTAAGCCTCCGCAGTAATTCCTAGGAACAGTTGAAAAACACAGGAAGGGGGACACCAACATTTGAAAAGCTTCCAAGGTCCTTTACAGTGGAATATGAGGAGTACGGCCCAAGATAAGTGCGTGCAACACTCACCATAAAAAGGCGACCTGAGAAAGCGATAGATAATGGGCGATGACTGCACATTTCAGGGGAATATAAAGAGACGTACCGCCAGTTTCACCGGCCTTCTGTCATCTGGGAAGGCATGGTAATAGCTAGAGGTCTGGATAGTGAGGACACCAAAGAATCTTATGAATATGCCAGATCAGCACTGTCGTGACCATCCCTAAAGCTGGAGGAGACTGACACCGCGGCGAGGAGGTTACCAATGAACGAGCTAGGGAAGATGTTCGCGTTGACTGGGGGGGCCTTGACTGTTTCCATGACGAAGGCAAAGAAGGGCGGAGTGGGGGAGGAATGGAAGCATCATGCACCGCCCATCGACTCAATTGATTACCACTGAGCTGTCAGTACTAGTGGAGATCTGACGATTCTTGAACTCGTTTGGTTGACCTTGGGCGGCTCGGCAGATTGCAATCATTCCTACCTTGTCATCGTCCACCTTAGATCGATGAGGACAGAATTAACGACGAAATATAAAGAGTGACTCCGAACTGGTGCTCTTATTTTTACTAAGAGAGGGCTGTGCGGCTCTTTAGGTCCGTCACATTCCCGCTACCTACGCCAGTTGTACATTCGAATGGGGTGCATGATGCTGTTGCCTCTCAGGGCATCGTCGGCCATTGGGCATGTTGCGAAACGTTCTCGTGCATGCGGACGTGGTGTATAATCCGTTCGCGGTTCCGTAGATTACGCCGTGGCGCACGACAGAGGGATGACGCAGTGCTGCAGAATCACGCACCTCGATAGAGGTACAGTATCCCAAAAATAGAGCTCTAGAAGGGGCGAGACACTCGTCGAAACGAACGCCAGGGAACCTATCTACTTTTCGTTCCAGTATCTTCCCGCTCTAGGAAGTCATACAGAGGAGCCCAATTCGAGGCATATGGACATCACGTGGTATTACGTAATTCCTGTCAAGTAACGATGCCTCCACGTGGCGCGTGACGGCCTAGTGGTGTTGTTCCCGCGAACGACACACCGCGATGGATCCGCAGAGATCCCAAATAGAGGTGACGAAATTCCCGTTGAATTCGAAGCGAACGCCAGGAACCCAACCTGCTTTTGTGTCCCTTTTCACTCCAGTGTCTTCCTGCTCTAGGATGTCATATACAGACGAACCCAATTCGACATTAGAGGGAAAGCTCTCGGCTCGATACATATGTTCATAGTAGAAGAATAGTCTATTGAGCGCGCTCGCTGCTACCAATGTGGGGGTCCTGATATGCGCCTGGAACCTTGCCACTCTGACCTGCATCTTGTCCATTGCTGTCGAGGGGGGATATAGCATGGCCTTGAGTCTTCTGGGGTTGCACGTCGCTACCGTGGGTGAAGGAAGGTTCTTGGGAACTACCTAGTATACCTCCCGGGATAATTTTAGTCGGCGCGCAAGATGTAGTAGGTTGAATGATACCAGAGATGCTTGAAAGTTCAGCGCGCTTTATGGCGTGCTCGTGCTGGACGAGGACAATGATCAGTGGAGGAAGCGAGCGAAGAGTTGAGAGTTAAACTCACAATATGTGTAGATTTGGTGCGAAGGGCTTCTTCGAGTAGACTCTGCTCTTTCTCTATCTTTCGGGAAGCGTCACCCAGAGCCGCTTGCTTATTCTGTACTCAGGATGACCTCAGGAACCGTACACACGGTGGATAAGTCTGATACGGGCGCACCTGAACTTCTTCCTTGGACCTCTGGAGCGCGATGGACGCGTTCTCGTGGGCATGAATGGCGTCGTTGAGCTTCTCTGCAGTCTCGTGTTCTTTTTTCGCGAGTTTGGCGGCATCCTGCAACGGTCACTACTGTATCAGATTGAAGGCACGAGCGGAGGGATCGAGTCGAGCAAACCTTTTCCGCCTTGCTAGCTTCCTTCGCGAGACCGCTCTCTTTCTTTTCCACTTTCTTGAGATCTTTTTCTATAGCCTTGAGACGCGCTAAGAACGATGTCTGAACCAACACAAAGATAATCGGGCAAACCTTTACGTGCTTGTCATCCTGCTTCTCTTCTTGGATGAACTCCTTGTCGATTTTTTTAGCGTCTGCAATGATAGACATGGAGGTCAGGAGAGGGGGGGGGAAGGCCACTCCCCTTTGTCTCATGCTACTTATACCCCATTTTCGACGACGTCACCGTCCACTACTGTATACAGTAGTATGATATTAGCACAGCCATCTGAGCACTCACCGTCGCAGTCCAAATACACGTGACTCTGTGGCCGATGGCGTACAACGTACCCAACAGCCGTATGTCCGTGTACTCCGCATCCTCGGTGTCGTTGAATTCACCCCCTCCGTCCTCCACCAACGTCTCCCGTTTTTCACTCGCCGGTACGCCCGTCACGCCCGTCAACACTTCTACGACGGCCCTCAGCACGACGGCGAATAACAAGACCCGCGCTGCGATATACGACCGAAATTTGAACAAGACGAGAACTGCTCAAGTGTCTCTCTCTGCGTATGCCTTCCTCTTCTCCGAGATCGTGCAATACACCCAGAAGCGCGTGAGTGGGATTGGTGATCTCGAGCGCAGGTGCGGAACAATCGTCCTTTCAGCCAAAAGGCCAACACGTACCTAACTCGGAGGCATAAGACTAAACACAATAGGCTACCGTGTTGGAACACGGGTGACTGAGCTCCTGGCATGGCGCATAGAATCATCGTCCAAAGTCCCCAAACGCGAAATCCGCCTTCTCCCCGCCCTCGTCTACATACACACGCAGGTATGGAAGGCGGTGTTTGGGAAACCCGCAGATGCCATCGAGAAAAGCGTAGAAAAGGACGATGAATGTATGTTCTCTCTCCGTCCCCCGATGTCCAATGAGATTGCACTCCTCTCTATTTCCATGCGAACTCCCTTGTCTTGCCTTGCCCTTTTATTGATGTCCCGCCTTGGACAGATATGATCATAGACAACGATCCTCCCATAACGCGGCACATCTCCATCCCCCGCGACATGGCCCAATTAAGCTGTTCGGCACTGACAGCCGGAATCGTCGAAGCCGTCCTGGATGGTCTCGGATTTGTTCGTCTTTCTCTCTCTCTTCCCTTTCCATCACTGTTCTTATGGATCCCCATCGTTACACATGCGCTGACTGTTCCCGTTTTTCTCTGCCGGCCGTCGTGCTTTGCGGTCTTTATAGCCCGCTCGTGTGACTGCTCATTCCGTCCCCACGGATACGTTTCCACAACGTACGACCATCTTGATCAAACTTGATCCATCAGTTATAGAACGTGAAGACGCCCTCAAATAAGGGGAGTCACATGGATAAGGGGCATCATTGATTGATCTTTGTTCGCTATGTACCTGTTTAGTCCTTTACTTTCAAGTGTTTCATGCTACAGATCCAGGACATACAACCATGTTCCAGTGAAAGGAGAAAAATAAGGAAGCGGGGCAATCGCCTTGTGGTGCATAGTCTCACTAGTTTCCCATTTTCACTTTTAGAAGATATCGCAGGCGAACTATCATGCATGAAGCGAGCAAAAGTCAGCATTCGGGTCCACCAAAGCAAGTTGAATGAATTACCTTGAGCCGTATCGTAAACGATATACTACAAGCAGTATGACATTAGTGAACAACACAAAGACTGGGTACAGGCGACCAGATGGGACACACCTCATTATACTGTAGGTATGATCCAGGAGGGTTCAGATCCTGGCCCGGACCCTTGGGCATGATCACGCCCCTTAGGGCCTCATTATCCAGTGCTTCATAACAATCTTGCCAATCCACCGGCTGGACACGGCCAACACCTTTGGTTGATCTGCGCACCGAGCACCGAAGGGAACAATGGCGTAGGCTCCGAAATCAGGCAAAAAATTGGAATCAAAGACGCGAATCTGTACGCACAGGGCTTTCTTGGCCTTGCAGTCTACATCGGCATCGTACTTGGCGTTGCACAGCTCGTAATGCGGACGTGCCGCTACTTCAGCAAGGAGCAGTAGCCCAGTGTTTTGTGAAAGACTAGCATAGCAATAATTGGCGCTCTTCGACATGTGATCCTACAAAGACAAGCGCACATAAGCGTGATTGCAGCCGAGCTTTCATATCGTGGGTGCCCACAGCAAAGTAAGCACCCTTTCCAAACATCTGGGGAAGCAAGGGTTGATCAGTTTTTGAATGAATCAACGAGACATGGTATAAAGTCTGACGTAGCCAGAGACCGGGGCCTCGGGAGGGGCAATTCGCAGTCCTTGTTTCAAGATACCTAAGGATTCGCAAAGACACATTAACACAGTAGTTCAAACACACAAAATCTCCTGCCCACCAGCAAAATTGGTGCTGCGGGACCCATGCCAAAGGAGCATCCGGTCTCCATCCGGTATCTTTCCGTATCCAGCATTGCTCCATCGTTCCTCCTCACCCGCACGTTCGATCCGGAAGATTGACTCGACGTGGACTTTGAAATGCTGATGGGTTGCACCATGCGTTTCATGTGCGTAGCGCTCCAGCGCTAGGAATTCCTTCGAGGAACGGTCGAGAGGGTCTATGATACGCAGGTCCAGGGCAGCAAGATGGTAGTCGACAGGGTGAATGGGAACACCGTTAGCATCTGTCGCGATAGTGGTCGACAATACTTTGGACGCGATTTCCTGTTCGGGGTGCATGTTTGAATGGTGAGCGAGCGTGGACCTAATACAGGAGACAGACCATGTCGCCAAGGGCATCGAGCATTTCCAGCTCCTATGGAACCTGTCAGAGAACCCCCACATAATAGAAAGGAAATACTGTCAATTACCTTTTTGAGGAGGGGATGAGTACTGATAATCGTGGGCCTGCTTCTACCAAAGCTATGAGGAATAACACTGCGAGAATACGGATGAGGATTTGGTTTTAAGATACAGCAATCGATCTGGACGAACGAGTAGTAACGATTGCTAAGAATTTCGTAGGCCTACGGGAGCGGTGAGCTAAGACGTGCCGTCCCGTATCGATCAGAGAGGACGACCAACTTTAGCAGCCCCACCATAGGACTTCGCCTGATCACCAGTAGGATCGTTAAGAACCTCTGCTAGTGCCTGTATCAACTCACATGGTCAAACGACGATATTTTCGGGTACAAGCATTTTTGAGAACCTTCAGAGCCGTGAACCCATTCAAAATCGTAGACTTGGCCAGCTTTCCAAGTGGAAGCTAAGGGCGAAGGTGGGAACGTCAGCCAGAAATGACCTGTATTATCGATTTGGTGTTACCTTATTGGCATCGTAATTCATTTCCTCAAGGTGTGCATTGATGAAACTGAACGGCCCAAAGTTTTAATAGCAAAAGTGCGAAATTTTAACGGAAACCTCACCCGCTATTGAAGATAAACTTGATGAGAGCCTAGAAAGACGTGATGAATACTTCGTTGTTTAGAGTAGCAAACGAGCTCACCTGAACCTCCGGCATGGCCACTACGTCCGGTTCTTTCTCTTTCCCCTTCTCTCCACCCGGCTTAGAAGTCGATGACTTCGCATCCTTCTCGCCGTCATTATTGAAGTCTCGCTCGAGCCAAACATATTTACCTGGGACGCCGACCATTGTTTGTCTTTGGCTCCAGTCGGCACCAGTCTTGTTCCTGAATTGCTTTCTGAACTCTCGAATCGCGGTTCCGGCATCCCAGGGACCCTAAGAGAAAGTGTTAGGGAAAAGGACTCGGAAGATGGCGGGCGAAGCCAAACCTTTTGCATCGACTGGCCCCTCTCGCCAACACGGCCCCATCGAGTATGCAACAAGATAGAAGAAGTATTCCCGATGCCGTGGATTAGTTGAATCACATAGAATCTGTCATCCATATAGTCAAGACAATTTTAAGGAGTCCCACATGAAGCTTCGAGAATACTTGTTATTGTTGAATGAGACATTAGTCTGTCCCATTAAGGTCAGAGGATCCCAGGCGGCAAGTGGAACTTCACACAAGACATACCTGATTGAGCATGCAGTCCCAGACTTCTCCACTGGCCTCGTATACTTGATGAGTATCTGTGGGGTCAGACCATGTAAGAGGAACGCTCCAAGAACTTTTGGCGGGGTGTACTCACTGACAAAGTTCGATTCGGGATCCACAGGGGCAGAACCCCGCTTGACGACGGAAACTATTTTGGCTGGAGGGGCCGGGGGCTTGTCTTCTTCGTCTTTGTCGTCCTTGGCGACTACAGCGACCGAGTCATCCTTTTTGTCCGTATCGGCACCCATAGTTCCAGCCTCGTCATCATTGGTTTCAGCAGCTTTAGCCTTCCCCCTGGTAGCACGTTTAGGGGCCTTCTTCCTCCTTTTCTTCACAGGTTCTTCATCGTCGTCATAGTCAGGTTCATCTTCATCATCAGAGAGTGCCCGCTTTTTCCCTTTCGCGACTGTTGACGTGACTGCAGCATCCGGAGTCTTGTCTGGAACCTTTGTGGCCTTGGCGGCCACTCTGGCGGAGGCACGTTTGGGAGGCATGAAGTGTGAGACAAGGCGGTCCCCGCGTGGCGTTATGTCACGCGAACGTGTGACGGAGCGTTACGAAAGCTTAATTTTACATAATTAATAGCTGTCCCTTAATCCAGGTTTTACAGGTCCTTTGGATGCAGCCCTTGATTCACCTACGGTGAATCCCAGCGGCCTCGACCCTCTTCAATGGTCCCTTGTAGAGAGCTGCCATGGAGGACCTAATCCCAACGTGAGAACCAAATTTCACCTCATATTCCCCTTCAGGGCATTAACTCATCTCCATAGCGATCTGCTGAATCATGCTATTCAGGCCCTCAAGAGACTCGAGGAAATCGACCAGGCCGAGCTCTCGGGTCGATCCACTATTTCAGTGCGATTGGCTGAACAATTTCCAGCGTCTCCCCCCACACTCGTTCAGCCACCACCCTCGAACTCTAACAGCTTGAGCGCGCCAGCTCTCCTCCATTCTACCATTGAGGAAGTAGGGGAAGAACGCACCTCAGGTATGCGTCTGGCAGTCTTCCTCGTGTGAAGCTCAGAATTAAGCCCTCTGCATGACCACCATGTTCAGATACCGATCCCTCCTCTGTTCAACCCAGCTTCAATATTTCCGCCGCAGACCCCACGAAGGCTGACCGTGTGTCCCGCCCGCCAGCAATAAACACTGTTCCCGGCTTTACGAGTCCCACGCTGTCGCTCAGACGCCAAACAAGCGACGGTTCACTGCAGGCTGTGAGACTCCCACTTCCAGCCGAGGAACCCCAACATCAACCGGACGACTTTCTTTTAGCAGGAATCCAATTCCCTGCCCCTCCTCCTTCCCCTCTTTCTCCAAAATTTGGCTCCTCGTTCGGAACACAATCCATATCCACACCTTCACTTCGGCGTATTACAACTCGCTCCATGGGCCCCTCTGGTCCCCCACCCATGTCTCCGCTTCCTCCAATTCCTCCTCCGAACCCTCCTCCAAACTTAATCCTCGCCAACCGGTCTGCCCCTGCAACTCCCACCGGCAGGGGATTCGCATTGAATATGAGCGAAACCGAAAGCCGTATAAATGGGCGATATAATTCTCGGCCCATTACTGAATCAAAGACTAGGGCCGTCCTTCCCTCAAGCCACCCTGTGCATTGCGATGAAGAGGTGCTCAAAAGCCACGGATCGCCGGAAACCCCGCTTCAGCCCGTACTCCGAAACGGTAACTTGCCAAATGCGATCAAGGACCTCAACCTGGGCCACGATGTCTCTGCTGACGAATCCCGGATGACGGAGATAGCAGACCGTCCGGCTGCTCGTCATGCGGATCTCGCAACATGGGCTTCAGAGTTAGACCAGGACATCCTCGCCCCCACCTCTGATACCCATAATCTTCCTGACTGGAATGAGATTGAGAAGGGTGGCCCCACCGCTGTCCCCCATCGCCAAATCCAACGCGACATGGATTATTCCCTACGGCGCTTGTTCAATCTGCAAGTTTTCGAACAGCGTATGTATTCTCATGCCAACTTTAGCGCAGAAATGCTGAGACTACCATTGTGAAGTGTTGAGCGATCCGCTCGCACAACGTCGATTTCGGAATTATCTTCTTAGCGTCGATGAATCCGCAGGAGAACTCGACATGTGGCAAGATCTTTCATCCCACGCCCGTTTACTTGAGGAACTTTATGCTCATTCAGAAGCTCTTCATGGTGAGTTTGTGATGGGACTCGCCGAATTATTTGCTCACGGCTTCGTCTGTACCAGACATATACCTTGACCCTGGGAGTCATTACAGTGTTAAGTTACCGCCGACTGTCCACCGTGAAGTCGACCAGGCTTTGCGGCAAAAATTTAACAAGTTCGAGAGTGTTCTCGACCCAACTCAGCAACACCTACTTGAGACCATGTATCATCATCAGTTTCAGGCTAGTCTGCATTGTCCATGCAACTGATTGTTTTGTCAATGCTTCTTCTCTCCTTCGGATAGGGTTTCGTGAAGACGAAGTTGATGCAACAGGCCCATATAAAACTTGGCAAGCACAGCCTCACAAATCCCGACGGGCTTGGCGATTGTTTCTGTCTGACGAATCCACGATTACGAGTAGGTCCCCTAGCTACTGTCGAAACCACTCATGCAGAACACTTTGCCACAGGATCATCCTATCGTGTTGGTCTCAGACGGCTTCAATGCCGTCACTGGCTACCCTCGGAATCAGATCGTCGGCCGCAACTGCCGCTTCCTTCAAGGACCAGGGACGACCCAAGAATCAGTCCAAAGAGTTCGAGACGGACTCAACAGTGGCGAAGGTTGTAATGAGCTATTGTTAAACTATCGTACGTAATTACATCCACCTCATGAGATCTGCTCAATAAACCTCCATCATGATGGTTAGGTCGTGACGGCAGTCCTTTCTACTGTGTAGGAGTTGATATGTTTGACTATGCCGCGCACATTGAATCTTCCTTTTAGCTCTTATGTATTATTCCACTTCGAGATCAAAATGGGCAACTCGTATATTTCCTTGGCGGTCAGACGAATGTCACCGCTGTCTTTGCCGAAAGGTCTGTTATATCAGATCCCCTCTCCACCTCATTATTCACCCATTTATTGAATTCAGAAAAAGTTCGTCCCTCTTCGATGAGATCACAGACGACCGGATTCCAATCCCAACCGATGAAAAATCTAAGTATTCGCCGTTCGTCCCCATTTCCTGTCTACCACACTCCAGTGTTTAATGCCTCTCCGTACCCTCATTAGAGCAATGTTAGAATACAAATCTGCAACCGGTCGTACGTTCCCATCTTCTGACACCCTGGGAAAGTCAGCGGCATCTGCCTCTCCGGGCGGCGTGGTGGCGCCAGCCTCTGTGGATCCGCTCGCACATTTTCCGATTAATGAATTTGGGCTCACTCCATTCAATATTCAAAACTCGCCCATGGGAACTAAGCTTGGTGGAATGATCGGGAAGCTTTTCAAAAAGCCCTCCCACGACGCGGATCCGTTGTCGTTGGGTCAGTCTCCCTTGCTACACGGGGCTGTCTCCGGAATCCTTGGGAATAATAGCGGCGGGGGCACGAAGGTATGTTGGATCCCCTTATGCCTCAGTCCTCAGTATCAAGTTTGAAAGAGTGTATAAACCACATCTTGTCGCAGTCCCAACCTGAACTTTCCCCGAGTTTGTACTCCAGATTGATCATATTCAAGAAGCAAAAGCGCGAAGGTGAAGATTGCCTTTGAACTCCTCTCTTGCTCTTTAGTGCTTAATACTATCTGTTATAGTTATCTTCGTGACCAAGGACTTGTTGGGTGCGTCCTCGACCTCTGTTCCACACACTCGCCCCGCTAACAGTTTCATCGGATTGTGGTTCGGTGTTTAGTGTTCCTTGGTGCGTAGTTAGTTTGCATTGGTGGAATGTTGCTGACATCGGAATCTTGCAAGGTCTCCCGCATAGTTCCTATCGAGACTTGTACTCCTCTCCACTAGTGCATTCGGATCTTATCGATTCCTTGACGGCGGGGGATAAGGCTCTCACCAAGATAATGCGAACCAAAATTAAAAATGCTATCAAGGCGGACGAATCGATATCTGTCGAAGTTGGCCTTAAAGTATCGGCCACTTGGGGTATCTTCCCCGTTCGTACCATTGCATTTTTCGTTCCATGTTGTTGCCTCTTGATTTTTACGACCCCGATCATCATCTTTCAGGGCCGAAATGAATCCCTCCGAACTGGAATATTACATATGACACCCCTCAAAGTGAGAGTACCCTAGTCGTCGTCGCATTTGACAGGGCGTACTGAATTCTTTGTCGGGGCAGGAGCAGAATGGTCACTGTGTGGCCTATGTCTGCGTCTTTGGGTAAGCCCTTCCTTAAATCTTTCAAAGGCGTGCAAGTATCTATAAAGGCCACCTTCTGTGGTATCCATCATTCCTTTCTTCGAGGATCACCCATCTAATAGTACCTAATTGCATGTATTTTTCGGACACCCCATTATTGTATAAACTTCGACATTCAAGCTTTTGGAAACAGGGGAATAGCTCAGCTGCTTGCAAGGCAGACGATAAATTCCTCGACGCTCTCGGACCCCGATCGGACGTTGAAAGTCCTCCAAGACTGATCAATGAGAGCGATGATGGCTTAGTACCCGGCGGCTTGTGACAAGGGTGATACCCTATAAGGCTGCTCGTACGCCGAACTTGGGGACTGGCACGGCGGGAAATAACACGAGATGTGCGACACTCTGTGGGAAAGTAGGTAGGGTGCTGTCTAAAAGGTTCCGGCCGGTTTTAGACCGCCAAAAAGTCCGTGTTTTAAACACCCCCCTGTTTAAAACTATTTTTTAAACCCGCTAGATATAACTACGGCCATTCACTAGAATATTATATCTTCCTCCACTGTAAAACCTTGGGCCCACCACTGGTGACCTTGGTTACTACTACTGCCGTGTGCCCCCGAAGTCCTTCTGGTGCCCCTTGAACCGGCGCACTGCTGAGTAAATCTCGCAATAGAGGTGTGTGTATATCAACCCCATCATATTCCATATCAAACTCATACATCTTCACCGATGCACGTACTTTGTTGAGATCAAAGTTGTCTGCGGCCTCGTACACTGCCCAAATTTCATACTCGGCGTAAATGCAGAGGGTATATTAGATGCCAAAAAGTCTGACCTCAGGTTTTAGGCACGTTTTTAACCCAGTCAAAAAGGGTTGTTTAAAACATAGTTTAAAACAACCAGGTATTAGACAGCACCCTAAAAGTAGGCACAAGGATCGGATAACCAAGGCGCCTCCACAGAAAAATTGGGGAAATTGTGAAGTCGCACCCCGGGGACATTTGAATTCAATTACTGTATTCAGCTTCATTCTCCTGCGAGAGAAAAGCCACGTTGTGGCCGACCATGCTTTCCGACGAATCACATTAGATTCACTTAATTTCAAGGTTCAAAAATGTGGTAGGCCATCGCTCCAGCACCCCGACGCTTTCGTATACTCCGCCAAAACGGTTGTGGTCGGAGATTTGAAGGACAGTCCGGGGTAGCAGGCAATCTCCGCTTGCCGAATGTGGCTCTGCTCGAGGGACCTTCATCGGCTGACGCACTCGTGCTTTGGATTTTCTCTCCCCACCCCAACAATGTGCGAAAATTCCTGGAATCATTTCATGGTTCGACTTCGTTGCACGTTGTGCAATCATCTCATCTATACCCATATATATAAATTGACACTCTGACCACGGGCACACGACGGCAGATGACAGTGCGCAACCCAGGAACCAACACTACATTCTGTTGTACATATGTACATACATACATACATAAGAAAAAGCATCATACAAGGGGATGAGGCATCGTACACGGTTCATAGTCAATCGAGCATAGTGATGAATTGGTATACCGAGCCTTGTATGGAGTTTTTAGGACGATCTCTGCCGCGTCAGACTCGTGTTGTCACATATGTGCTAAGTGATGGGGGATTGTAACCGTCAGAGTGGAACCAGTAGACGCAACCTAGTCGGACCCACATTATAACGAGTCGCGTGCGAAGGACTGTGCGCTTGAGTGCGACATTCACGGCCATACCTTTGAGCAAGAGGATCAGGCGCCAGAACGAACTATAGGAGACAGAAAGAGACTCCGTACCAGCAATTGGGAAGATTGATGATCCCAGCTATGGGGGGAATCAAAAGCGTTACTTGACCATCTCGAAAAAGAACACAAAGAGATCTTCCTCACGATCCAGGAGACCCTTCGCCCGCTCTCGAACCCACCACCTATCAAACTGAGATCTGCACATTTGATCATAAGGGAAGCGGCTACTCCCAATACACTCGAAATGACGTACTCCAGAACACGGGACACACACTCAACGCAGACCCTTGTGTCCACGCCCCAGGTGATTGGATTTGGGGGTAATACGGGCACCGGAGGAGCAATTACTGTATCTTCGCCATCAGTTAACTCGGCATCACCTACAACCGAGCCATTGTCATGTACAGCGAGTCCGTCGCCATTAGTTCGTTGTTATTACGTATATGCTGCCCTTGTTGGTCACCATGATCTTGACCATTTGAGGCCGTCGAATTACGAGGTCGAAAGAAAGCGTCACGCCGCGCAGCTTCATACATATGCGCCATCTCCTTCAACGCATCTGCTAAAGTTATGCCCTGGGCATTCATGTAGGCTTCAAAACGCCCCGCCTCGGCTGCGTTGTTAACAAGATTTCCATATCTTGTATAGACCATCCATACTTGCGAGAATGATCGAGGACCATGCGTTTCGCCGAAGAAGTCCAGAGCTGTAATGGTAATGCGTATTGTGAGTCGGGGCTCACACCCGCCGAATGGGGAAACGAGCAAGTACGCACCGTCGTATCTCCTGAGAATGTCGTCCGTACCCAGCACCGCCCGTGGGCATCCCAATGGATCTATCCCAGAGCAATTGTAGACTCCGCAGAAGGCACCTGAGAAGATTGGAATTTGAGATCCGTATTGCATTATCCCCTTATTCAGCAACCCACATTGTATAGGAAGCCCAACCGGGAGATATGTGGTGCAGGTAGAGCAATGTCGATGTTGATCCGCACCGGGTCTGGAGAGCCATCTCAGAGAGGGGGTGTAGGACTAATCCAGCGGGGAAACATACGATCTGTATTCGCCCGTTTCCACATTGAAGAGTGATGCACGCCTCTCGCCGCGAGCGGGCATCAAAGAGCCGTCGGGGAATGGGGGGACGTCAGAGGGTGATGGAATTGGTATGGGGCAGGTGTGGCCGGTAGTGTTTCCAGGTATGCAGGAGGGGCAAGGCCAAACGGGACCATCTGGGGAAGGTCTATTATTCTGAAACTCCACAGGATCTTCGGAATCAGATACATAGGCGTCTTCATCGTCGTACTGCATATTCCATCGCCCACGAATGAGCCTGGGGGTCCTGCTCCCAACGGATAAATGATTTCATTGGACGCAGGAGGATCGGGGCTGGCGGCAGAGGACCTTGTACCGTCTGGGGTGGGATCGGGTATCCTACGCCTCTTGACGTGGTTGTAATGGTGTATAATGGCATTCAATTGGAAGGAGTGCCGGGCAGAGGTCGCACCCGTTTTGCATAGAGGGCAAGTACCGTGTCTGAGGCTTAACGTTGTGAGATATGAGGCTCATTTTCAATATCAACCAAACGTACGATTTCCACCACTCGGTGAGACACCCCTTATCGAACTAACAGCACGGCGCTTAGTAAGACGCCAGGTGGTATTAATGGATGGAATGAACCACGGACCGTATGAAGACATGGGATCACACTATACGGGTGAGTAAGAAGAGACAGACATATACCTGCCAGCAAGACGTATAGCATGTTCTGCAAAATATCCAGAAAATAGAAAGCAAGGGACCATTGGACGCACCACAAGAAAGATCGGAAGAGAGGGAAAGCTTCTTCGAGGGACTGGCATCCCTCTCGTCATCAGTGGCGTCCTCCTCTTCGCGGGGATGCTTTCCCTGGCTGAACAGCATCTCTGAATCCATTCGAGACAGGCCTTTCAGTTGGGTTACCTATTCTATTCACGTGATCACGGCACTTTGCGGAAATCGCCATCCCCAGGAGCTACAGATTCTATGTACGTGAGGAGCTTCTACCATCTGCGGCCAGATATGAACTTGAGCCCTTTTTCGGGATGGCGATGTAAGGGCGGCACCTCTATGTCTTGTACATCCTTCGAAGGCTATCCCCCCGTCTCCGTAACGATCGCTACATGCCCCTTATGTCCTCTCTCCCTCACTGGGTCCTGGTTTGCAGCCCTCTCAAACAGACACGGATATTCTACAAGTCGGGGTTACTCGTCTTCAGGCGTTATAGTCCTTGGCATCTGCCTTAATCCCCCTCAACGAAGCGTGCCATCGAGGGGTCTTGCTTCGTTATTACTTGGCTTTTAAGTATCTGCCCAACGGTGCGGGACTGAAATGACTCGGCGATGATCCTCCCGTTCCTTGGAAATGGGCGCAATTAAGCTCACCGTCGGGGACGGCCGGAGAAACGGGTTTGAGCGTGGTGCCTCGCGGGAGGGTTAACCTGCTTCCGGATCTCTTCACTCAGACTCATCGTTTATATAGCAGACTGGGGCAACGGAGACTTCATCTCCATTCCAAGCCTTCGAAATTGGCCATTCGCACTTTACTTCCTGTGGTATGTTGTCCTGGGCCCAACGTTAGATTGGGAGCACTCGTTCGGGAAGCGTCGGTGGGGAAAGGGACGTGAGGTGACAAGTAGACCAACGACGGGTCGAGGTCTGGGAGCTACGCTGAGAGTGGGAGGAAAGAGCCGATTATCTTTGGATGCATGAGACTACAGTTTCCCCTGTGTTTTTGTGGAGGATATATACGGAACCATCGAGTCGATCCGATTCTCGTATTTCTCCCAGTGTTGGCTGAAATCAATATTCTGATACCACTGCATGTTGATTACGAAGAGCACTTGCATCACGTGGCAGACACCTCGCAGAACCCATTATAATCTGTGTTGTACGCCCATTGAACGACGTCTCTCGTCTCTTTGAGGTCGAGATCAGATCTTGACCGCAGCAGAATCTCATCTCTCCTCTATATTATGATGGGAGACCGCTTCCCTATCAGTCAGTTGCCTCTCGATCCCTCGTCCTCATACTCATCCATGCTCCTTCTCAGGTACTGGTAGTGGGGGCTCTGGATCACATGGTGGTGTTGGTGGTCGTGGAGGGGATGTCCACCTCAACTACAGTATTTGTGAGTCCCTCGCTCAATCATTTGGACTTGTTACCGATAGTCTACTCTGTCAGATGGACCGGAATCTCCAGATACTCATATTTGATGTCTCTTCCTCGAGCCAACGACGCGGGGCATGACTCCGGCCGTGAGGACGCTCCTTCTTCATGTCTCGAGGGCACTCGTGTCGCTATCTTGGGGGAGATTCTGTCGTGGTCCGAGAATGTGAATCGCGAAACCCCGCCCGTGTACTGGCTCAACGGGCTGGCCGGCATCGGAAAATCTACTATTGCAAAAACTGTGGCTGAATGTGCTGAAGCGAAAGCGATGCTAGGCGCTAGTTTCTTCTTCTCCCGAAGCGACAAACCCTTACGGGATCCACGGCTCGTGTTTCCCACACTTGCGTTCCAACTCGCACAGTCTGACAGTGCTTTCAAGAATGTCATCGTGGAAGTCCTCAAACAAGATCCAACAGTGGGATACAAGGGACTATCGTCTCAGGTTCAGGAGTTAATCTTGAATCCCCTTCTCAAAATCAATCGACATCGACGCCCAACACTCATCATCCTCGACGCTCTCGACGAGTGTGAGGAAAACAAGGGCGCTGCCGATATCTTGCGACTGCTGTTTTCCCACGCGATCCAAATACCTTTCCTACGCATCCTGATTACCAGCCGTCCACAACCTCACCTGTCCACAGTGTTCAACACAGTGCCAAACCTCGCAAAGACAGTGCTTCACGAGATCGAGGCTTCGGTCGTTCAGGAAGACATCCGCTTATACCTCTCCACCGAATTAGCAAAGATTCCGGAGAAGCTTCATCTTGCTATGCCTACCCACTGGGTAACGGAAACCCAGATGGAATTACTTGTAGAGAAATCTGGGAAGTTATTCGTTTATGCTGCTACGGCGATCCGATTCATCGGGGACAATCGTGTGCGAGACCCAAGCAGACATCTAAATCTTATACTCTATAGCCCGCCTGCCCACCAAACCGGAGCCACGCCGTATTCGCACCTGGACAACCTTTACATGGGGGTACTCCGCAACTCCCTCTCCGAATTTAATCATCGTCATCTTCTGGAGCGCTTTCAAGTCGTCGTTGGGAGTATTGTGGTTCTGCGCGAGCCTCTCCCATTATACTCGTTATCCTATTTTATTCAGTACGAAAGACATATTGTTGAAGCTACCTTGTATCACCTCCACTCGGTCATCGTACCACCGTCAGAGATTCACGAAGCACCCCGTATCTACCACCCTTCGTTTCTCGAATTTATTACGGATACTTCGCGATGTTCCATGACGGACTTCGTCATCGTTCCTGTACCAGAGCAGGAACTACGCCACGCAATCCGATGTTTCGAACTCATGGCGACATATCTGAAGCGGGACGTAGCTGGGATCTCGGATCTGTCCCTCCTGAACAGGGAGGTCGATGGATTTGAACAGAAAGTGAGCCGTGCTCTGCCACCGGAGGTCCAGTATGCATGCCGGTACTGGGCGTCACATCTATCGCTTGTCGAGTTGGGAGAGAAGAAAATAGTGGGGGTACTGGAGGGATTCTTGAGGCAATCGATTTTATGGTGGTTCGAAGCAATGAGCCTGATTGACAGTGTTGTGACTGCTGTGAGCTCGATTCAGGAGGCCCGCCGCTGGGCGGTATGTGCATTTATTATTGATCCCCGGAGCAGTGCTAAGTGTTCAATGATTCTGATGACAGATGAGCTCAAAATGCGAATTGATTCTAGTAACAATCCTGACAGATGCCTATCGATTCATCCTTGCTCATGGGGAAGTTGTCCGAGAGTGCGCACTTCATGTGTATCATTCTGCATTGCCTTTCACGCCTCGGGCCACTGCATTGTACAAGTTGCATTCCCAGGAGGGAATGGATTCCATCCAAGTGTTGCATGGTGTAGAGTCTGAATGGCCCCGGAACTTGAGTCCTTTACTTGGCCATTCTGGTGAGGTTAGGACTGTTGCATTTTCACCCAATGGAATGCACCTGGCCTCAGGCTCCAATGATTGCACCCTTTGGCTGTGGGATTTTATGTCTGGCATCCCCATTACCAAACTGGAGGGCCATTCTGGGCCAGTTACAATTGTTGCATTTTCCCCTGATGGACTATGCTTGATATCTGGCTCTGATGATGGTACTCTACGATTGTGGGATGGTATGTCTGGTGCACCTATTGCCCAGTTGGCAGGCCATTCTGGTGAGATTAAGGCCATTGCATATTCACCTGATGGATTGCACCTGGTGTCATTCTCCAATGATCAGACCCTATGGTTGTGGGATGCCAAGTCTGGTGTGCCCATTGCAAAACTGGAGAGCCCCTCTGGTACTGTTGTGACTGTTGTGTTTTCACCTAATGCATTGCACCTGGCATCTGTCACCATTGATCATACCCTATTGCTATGGGATGTCATGTCTGGTATGCCCATCACCAAATTCAAGGGCCATTCTGATTGGGTTGTGGCCATTGCATTTTCACCCAATGGATTGTGCCTGGCATCAGGCTACAGTGATGGGATCTTACAATTATGGGATGTCATCACTGGTGTATCCATTGCCAAACTGGAGGGTCATTCTGGTCTGATTATGATCCTTGCATTTTCACCCAATGGATTGCACCTTGCTTCAGGCTCCATTGATTGTGTGCAGCTGTGGGATGCCATATCCAGTGCACCCATTGTCAAACTGAACCCTTTTGGTTGGCTTAGGACCATTGCATTTTCCCCTGATGGATTGTGTCTGGCATCAGGCTCCTTTAATGGGACCATACAATTGTGGGCAGTGATGTCTGGTGCACCTGTTGCAAAACTGGAAGGCCATTCTGGTGACATTAAGACCATAGCATTTTCTCCTGATGGATCATGCCTGGCATCAGGCTCTGATGATCAGACCCTATGGTTGTGGGATGCCATCACTAGTGCATCCATTACCAAAGTAGAGAGCCATTTTGCTCCAGTTACAACTATTGCATTTTCACCTGATGGATTGCATCTGGCCTCTAGTTCTTACGATGGTACCCTGTGGTTGTGGAATGCCATATCTGGGGCACCTATTGCCAAACTAGGAGATTCTGGGGCACATATTGCCAAACTAGGGATTAGGGCCATTACATTTTCACCTGATGGATTGTACCTGGCATCAGGCTCCAGTAATTTTATCCAGCTGTGGGATGCCATGTCTGGTGCCCCCATTGCCAGATGGAAGTGTCATTCCAGTACTATGACCCTTCAATTTTCCCCTGATGGATTGTCCTTGGCATCAGGTTTCTTGAGTGGTACCCTGTGCTTGTGGAATGTCAAGTCTGGCATACCAGGCAGACGTATCACCACACTGAGGAGCCATTCATGTCCAGTTGTGACCATTACATTTTCCCCTGATGGATTGCATCTGGCCTCAGTCTCTGATGATGGTACCCTGCAGTTGTGGAATATCATGTCCAGTGCACTCATCCTCAAACTCAGGGGTGATTCTGATCAGAGCAGGACTCAAACCATTGAATTTTCACCTGATGGATTGTGCCTGGCCTCTGGTTCCATCAGTGGTTCACTGTGGTTGTGGAATACCATGTCTGGTGCCCTCATTGCCAAACTAAGAGGCCATTCCCATCAAGGTTCCATGATCATCTACATTTTCCTTGGATGGTTATACTTTGATCTCACATGTGCATACAGAGACCCTCCTATGGGATCTCACTTCACAACCTTTTCAATGCATACCCTCATCCCCTGGAATGGCCCTTAGGCCCTCGACTCCTCTCATCTGGTCCCTTCATCAACGGTGGATCCAGGTGGAAACACATGGAGATCCTCGTGTCAGGCGTATCTGTTACATCCCTCCACATTACTCAGTTAGCACTGAGATTGCTGTGTCAGGGAAGAAGCAGATGCCATCTCGGATCGCAGTTGGATGCATGACGGTCGCGTAATAATTCTTGCTCTCCCGCGGGACATGTTTACTTCAGGATAAACAAGGAGTGGCGTGGGTTCGTTCTTGTCCCGTAAATATGTGCACTCGCCATGGTCGGGGGAATAGAGGCGTTAGAATGAAGGGAATCGAATATTCTCATTAATGTTTGATGCTCCAAGTAGAAAGACTGGGCCGATGCTACGTCTTGTTGGGTACTGGTTGTCCACTATGCATGATAAAGAATGATAAGACGATAGGCAAGGTTATAGCCACGCGAGGAAAAGCAGGCTATCACCCACTTGTCTGTCTTGGGGACATCTTTAGCTGGACTATTCCCAAGACCACCGAAACCACCTAGGATTCAGGATTAATGGCAATCCGCATAATAGACATGTGCGGAAAAAAAATAAGCCAATGGTGCTGCGTGTTGCTGATACGATCCAATTTTACAATAAATGGTATATTCCTCGTCAATGAATATCATTCTATGACTAGATAGAGGTGAGAATATGGAAATGACGGAAAATGGTACGCAGCGGGTGCATGGGTATAATAGGGTGAGAAACCCCCCCCCCCCCCCAAACCACTATAACAGTCGCTCACGAGACTGTTGGCGCCAGAGCAGAAAAGTATGTGCGCAATAGAGTTCAGCGTTACCAGAAAACCACCGCCCTCGAAAAGGGCGTTGAGAGGTGATGGTGGATCTGACAGACCCAGGATCCGCGACATTGAGATTGAACGAGACTTCAGCGACACTAGCAGACTATTCCTGGGGCCCGAACATCGGGAGTGAAGAGGGGGGAGGGTCTCACAGCAGTGCCCTGACGTCACACTCGTCCAGATATTCTCGCGATCGCTCAACAGTCGTGCCCGAAGATAAATAGATTTCCCGCTGCTTCCGGGCTCATTAGAGGGATATAGCATTGACTTCCCCGTCTTCATCCTTATCTTGATGAGGGAGATGCAAATTGGTGGAAGGGAAGTGGCAGGAAGCGATCCGAAGGCGGACTCACGAGCGAGTTGGGGCTGCAAACATCTTTCGTCACTATGAAAAAGTGTTATGGAAATACCAGGGGGATCGTCCTCACCGGGGATATTTGGCATTATCGTGTCAGCCGATATCCTTTGCTTGTGGGGAATCGAGAATGTATCATCAACTTCGACAAATGGTTTCAGTGTTGAGGATGTGCATGCAGTAAAGGAGTAGGATCTATGAAGAACGGAGATAAGTGCGAACTAGAAGAGAATATTTACGGATGATGACCCCGGTGGCGATTTGAGCCACTGCATTTTGGACGTTGGACGTGTCTGGGGGGTTATACATGGGCTAGGGGATCGGTGTCGGCGGCGATGAATCGCTCCCCGTCAGACCGGTCATTGCGATCGACGTTACTGGAGAAGCATTGGGTGTTTTGGGGGCCTAGTATCGGGGGCGGAGGCGGCGCCCCGAACTGAGACGTTGGCTCCGGGAGTGAGAAGGGGAGTTTGAAAGGGATTGAGTTAGAATTTGACATGTCTCCATGTAATTCGACGCAGATTCGGGGACGGGGGAGGTTGCAATGGAAACGAATTGGGAAGTCACGACAACGTAGACATGGAGGATGAGTGCCTGCTTTTCATCACAATAGAGATCATCGGTCCCCCGCTCCCACCGTTAGGCACCCCCGTGACAGGGGATAACTCGCAGTTAGTGTCATGATGGCGGCATTTGTAGTGGCTACAGACACCATTGACGGGGATGTGGCATGACTAGGTCAACGGGCCAACACGGAAAATGAGCGGATAAAAGAGGAGTGAGAGTCGTAGGGTCCATCAAGAAGCACACTAGCACTAGCCTCTTTAACTTTGGCACAGGATGATCTGAGCCTTTGGAGACTGATTTGGGTCGCGGTGGTTTACTATCGCTAAAGCGATCCCGACCGTGGGCAAAGAGAGACGACTGCAAGTCACAGTGGTAGCTTTGGGCCTTCTGGGCGAGACAGATCCATTGGACGAAATAATCGTCTTCTTCTGAAAGATAGACGTTCTCTAACCCCAAAGTGCACCCAGAAGGCCAAAAGTCTTCCAAGGAAACCGCCATCGCAAGGAGAAAGCCAATTCGCCGGAAAAGCGGGAGGCAAAGATATGAGACATGTGTTCAACATCCAAAACGTGCTAAATATTAGTTTCGGTAGACGGTTGTTGAAGGAGCTCAACAACCTCAGCAATAGCCGCTGTCACGTGCAGCAGGCAATTCAAGTGGGGTGCTCCTTTTCCAAAGAAGGCGGGCACCGTCTTCGCAGAGAGCCATTTGAGCCCTAGACCGAAAAGGAACATGGACTAGCCAGGTATTCATTCACACTTATGCGAAATCATGATTCGTGACAAGGGTATTTATATCCCTTCGTTGATGTGGTCTTCTCGTCTCCACGAGGATGAGGATGCTTTCCTTGGCTGATATCTGTGAACTCGGCACTTCGTGAACCCTGACTTACTCCCAATCTGGGAACAAGGGAACATAATCAGCCATTCCCACCTGGAGCACAAATTACATGTGTGTATAATAATCGGAAGAGGCACCTTATGATACCTCTCCCTCAGCGGATCCTGGGTCGCAGTTCACTCAAACGGGTATGAACATTCTACAGGCCGGGTTTCCTCGTCTTCGCGCTCTATCATCCTTGGCATCTTTCCTAGTCCTCTTTGCCCGAGCGCGCCATCGACGTCTCGCTTCATTATAACTTTACTTTTTTTTAGTACTGACACAAAGGTCCGACTCAAATGACTTGGTGGTGATCCTCGCCTCCCTTGCCATTGAAAATGGGGCACAACTAGACCCATCGTCCGCGACGTATGGCCACGACCAGAGAATGGAGCGTACGCGTGGTTCCTCGGGGAAAAATGATCTACTGATCTACTTGCGGATCTCATTGCTCAGACTCATCGCTTACGTCCCATCCCGGACAGTGGAGCAATGGAGACTTCGTTAAATATACCTCCGTTCCAACCCTTGGAATCTGCCGTCCGCCCTGTGCGTCCTGTGGTATGTCGTCCCGAGTCCAACGTTAGAATGGGAGCACTAGTTGGAGAAGCGCGATGCGAGTAAACCAGTAGACCAACGACGGGACGAGCTGCTACAGGAAAGCTCGATTACTGCATAGGAGCACAATTTTCCCTGTATTTTTTTCTGGAGAATATTGGTCGAGTCAATGTAATTTTCCGATTTCTTATTTCTCTCTGGGTAGACAGCAATTGGAGGAATTCTGACACCACATAAAGAAACGATCATCCTTACGGCACGTGACAGACATCTTGTCGGCGTAGGTCCCAAGCACATATACACCGATTGAACGATACCTCTCTCATTTCTTTGACGTCGAAATCCCAGCTGATCTTGACAGCGGCGGAATCTCATCTCTCCTCTGTATTATGATGGGAGATCGCTTCCCTATCAGTCAGTTGCCTTTCAATTCCGCGTCCTCATATTCATCCGTACTCGTCCTTAGGTACTGGTAGTGGGGGTTCTGGTTTGCACGGCGGTATTGGCGGTCGTGGAGGCGATGTCCATCTCAACTACAATATTTGTGAGTCCCTAGCTCAATCATTTGGACTCCTTGCCGATAGTCCACGCTCTACCAGATGGACAGGAATCTCCTGATACCTCACATTTGATGTCTCTTCCTCGAGCTAACTACGCGAGGCATGACTCCGCCCGCGAGGACGCCCCATCTTCATGTCTCGAGGGCACTCGTGTCGCTATATTGAAGGACATTCTGTCGTGGTCGGAGAGTGCGAATAACGAAATGCCTCCCGTGTACTGGCTGAATGGACTGGCTGGAATCGGAAAATCCACTATTGCAAAAACCGTGGCTGAACATGCTGAAGCGAAAGCGATGCTAGGCGCTAGTTTCTTCTTCTCCCGAAGTGACAAACCCTTACAAGACCCCCGACTCGTATTCCCCACCCTCGCATTCCAACTCGCGCAATCGGACGGTGCCTTCAAGAACGTCATTGTGGAAGCCCTACAGCAAGATCCAACAGCGGGATACAAGGTACTATTGCCTCAGATTCAGGAGTTAATCTTGAACCCCCTTCTCAAAATAAATCCTCATCGGCACCCGACACTCATCATCCTCGACGCTCTGGATGAGTGTGAGGAAAAGGGTGCTGCCGATATTCTGCGACTGGTGTTTTCACACGCGACCCAAATACCTTTCCTACGCATCCTGATCACCAGTCGTCCTCAACCTCACCTATCCACAGTGTTCAACACAGTGCCAAACCTCGCAAAGACAGTGCTTCACGAGATCGAGGCTTCGGTCGTTCAGGAAGACATCCGCCGGTACCTCTCCACCGAATTAGCCAAAATTCCGGAGAAACTTTGTCTTTCTATGCCTGCCGATTGGGTAACAGAAATCCAGAGGGAATTGCTTGTAGAGAAGTCCGGGAAGCTATTCATTTATGCCGCTACGGCGATTCGATTCATCGGGGACGATCGTGTGCGAGATCCTCACAGACACCTAAATCTCATGCTCTACACCTCATCTCGCCGTCAAACCGAAGCCACACCGTATTCGCAGCTGGACAACCTCTATATGGGGGTACTCCGCAATTCCCTCTCCGAATCTAATCATCGCCACCTTGTGGAGCGCTTTCAGGTGGTCGTTGGGAGTATTGTGGTCCTCCGCGAACCTCTCCCATTGTCCTCGTTGACCCAATTTGTTCAGTACGAAAGACGCATTGTTGAAGCCACCTTGTATCACCTTCACTCCGTCATCGTTCCACCGTCCGAGATTCACGAAGCACCTCGTATCTACCACCCATCGTTTCTCGAATTTATTACGGACCCTTCGCGATGTTCCATGACGGACTTCCTCATTGTTCCCATACCAAAGCAGGAACTGCGGCATGCGATCCGATGTTTTGAACTCATGGGGACGTATCTAAAGCGGGACGTAGCTGGGATCTCGAATCCGTCCCTCCTGAACAGGGAGGTAGAGGGATTTGAAGAGAGAGTGAGATATGCACTACCACCGGAGGTGCAGTATGCATGCCGTTATTGGGCGTCACATCTATCGCTTGTCGAGTTGGGAGAGAAAAGAATGATGGAGGCATTGGAGGGGTTCTTAATGCGATCAATTTTATGGTGGTTTGAAGCCATGAGCCTGATTGGTTGTGTTTCGACTGCTGCAAGTTCAATTCAGGAGGCCCGCCACTGGGTGGTATGTGCATTTATCAGTGATTCTCAGAACAGTGACTGAGTGTCTAATGATTCTGATGATAGATGAACTCGAAATGCAAGTCGATTCTAGTAACAATCTTGTCGGATGCCTCTCGCTTCATCCTCACGCATGGCAAAGTCATAAGAGAGAGTGCACTGCATGTGTATCATTCTGCATTGCCTTTCACACCTCAGGACACTGTGCTGTACAGATTGTATTGTGAAGAGGCAAAGGATTCCATCACAGTACTGCATGGTGTGGAGTTTGAATGGCCAAAGAACTTGAGCACCTTACCTAGTGATTCCAGTCCAGGTTGCCTTGCATTTTCACCAGACGGATTGCACCTTGCCTCAGGCTCCACTATGGGTACCATACAGTTGTGGGATATCCTGGTTGGCACATGCATTGCCAAACTGGATGGCCATTTTCGGGGAGTTGCAACTGTAGCATTCTCACCAAATGGACTGTGTCTGGTATCAGGCTCCCGTGATGCTCTACAACTTTGGGATGGTATGTCTGGTGCACTTATTGCCAGACTGGGTGGCTATTTTTGGTGGGCCACTGGTCCATTTTCACCTAATGGACTGCGCCTGATATCATGCTATGGTGATGGTACTCTACAATTGTGGGATGGTTTGTCTGGTGCACCTGTTGCCAAGCTGGCAGGCCATTCTGCTCAGATTTGGGCTGTTGCATTTTCACCAGATGGATTGGGCCTGGCATCATACTCCAAGGATCGAACCCTACGATTGTGGGATGCCATGTCTGGGGTGCCCATTGCAGAATTGAAGGGCCCCACTGGTCTGGTTGCATCTTCACCTAATGGATTGCACTTGGCATCTGGCTCTTTTCACCATCAGCTAAGGTTGTGGGATGCCATGTCTAGTGTGCTCATTTCCCCACTGGAGGGCCGCACTGGTAAGTCTTGTTTGGTTCCAGCTATTGCATTTTCACATTCTCAAAGGCAACTCCGGACCTGTTGCTATAACCTAGAACAAATTATGACCATTGTATTTTCACCTGATGGATTGTGCCTGGCATCAGGCTCCACTAGGGGGATCCTGCAATTGTGGGGTCCTGTATTCAGTGTACCCATTGCCACACTGAAGGGCCATAAGGATTACATTGACACCATTACATTTTCCCCTGATGGATTGCGCTTGGCCTCAAGCTCCTATGATAGTATCTGGCTGTGGGATGTCACATCCAGGGCACCCATTTCCAGACTGAAAGGACAGGCTTATTTGATTGCCTTTTCACCTAGTGGACTCTGTTTGGCCACAGGCTCCTATGATGGTACCCTACAATTGTGGGATGCTGTGTCTGGCACTCCCATTGCCAAACTGGAGGGCCATTCTAGTGGTATTGGAACCATTGCCTTTTCACCTGATGGAGTACACCTGGTATCAGGCTCCTTTGATAATACCCTACGGCTGTGGGATGTTGTCTCCACTATTGCCAAACCAGAGGGCCATTCTAGTCAAGTGAAGGCCATTGCACTGTCATCTGATGGATTGCACCTGGCCTCTATTTCCACCCATGGAGCCCTGTGGTTGTGGAATGCCATGTCTGGGGCAATTATGGCCAAACTGAGGCCCACCAGTGGGATTACAACATTTGCATTTTCACCTGATGGATCATGCCTGGCATCAGGCTTTGATGATGGTACCCTACAGTTGTGGAATGCTATGTCTGGTGCACTTATGGCCAAACTGAGGGGTCCTGCTAGGGGGATTACAACCATTGCATTTTCACCTGATGGATCATCCCTGGCATCAGGTTTCAGTGATGGTACCCTGCAGTTGTGGAATGTCATGTCTGGTGCACTTATTACGGGACTGGACATCTGTTCTACTTCACTTGTGATCATTAAATTTTCCCCTGATGGATTGCGCTTGGTATTAGTCTCTGATGGTGGTAGCCTATGGTACTGGGGTCCTATGTTTGGTATGGTCTCTAGGCCACGGCAGCTGAGATGGATTTCTACTCCACCAGTTACAGCTGTTGCATTCTCGCCAGATGGACTGCACCTGGCATCAGCCCACTCCAATTGTACCATACAGTTGTGGGATTCCATGCTTATTGCACCCGTTGCCAACCTCAGAGGTCATTCTATTAAACCTTCCAGGTCCATTACATTTTCCCTGGATGGTTATAGTTTGATTTCACATGTGGGCACAGAGACCCTCATATGGGATTTCACCTCACAACCTTTTCGATGCAAACTCTCATCCTCTACAATGGCTGTTAGACCCTCGGCCCCCTTGATCTGGTCCCTTGATGGACAGTGGATCCAAGTGGAACAACCAGGAGATCCTCATGTCAGGCATATCTGTTGCATCCCTATACATTACTCGGTCAGCACCGATGTCATTGTGTCGGGCGAGCAGACTCCATCTCGAATTGCAGTTGGATGCAAGGACGGCCGCGTAATAATTCTCGCTCTCCCGAGTGACCTGTTTAACCTGTACTAAACAAGGAGTGGGGTGGGTTCGTTTGTGCCCCGTAAAAACTCGCTGTGATTGGGGAAATGGAGGGGTTAGAATGAAGCGATCAACATTTTCATTTGTGTTTGATATTCCAAGCAGAAGACTGACAGATGCTACATCTTGTCGGGGCCTAGTTGTCCACTCTGAATGATAGAAGCGGATGAGCAAGTTCGGATGGGTGAATACAGCCACGCAAGGAAAACTAGCCCGTCGTTCGCTCGTCCGTGGTTTGTTGGTTGGTCAGCTTTAGCTAAATTATCCCCAAGAACACCGAGTTCACCTAGGATTGAGGGATAGTAGTGATCCACATGATAGACACGCGCAGAAAAATAAACGGGCGGTGCCGCGGCTGCTTCTGCCGCTCGATTTAAAAAAAAGGTATATTCCCTATCGATGAATATCATTCTATGCTAGATAGAGGACGTAAGGAGAATACGGGAAATGGTACGCAACGGGTGTGCGGATACGATACGGTGAGAGACCCCTCCAAGTCACTATAACGCAGTTTCAAGTGCAGGATGTGGCCTGTAAAGCAAAGCAATCAGCGGTGGCCGCATCCATGTCGCCATCAGCCTCACTAGTAACCAAATCCCACTCTTTCTTGATGCCGTGAATACCCTTGGGAGCAGCTTCGCAACCGAACCTACGAGCTAATATGCCGACGCCCCGTGCTTAAATAAAGCTCACAAGACTGTTGGTGGCAGAGGGGGAGAGTATCTGCGCAGTGGAGCTCAGCGTGACCAGAAAACCACCAAAAGAAGCTTGGAAAGGCGACGGTGGATCTGATACAAGCTCAGGATCCGCAAGATTGAAATTGAAGGAAGCTTCGGCCATACTACCAGACGCCCGAATATCGGGGGTGAAAGGGGCGCGATCTGACGGCAGCGCCCTGACGTCACACTCGTCCCGATACGCTCAAGTTAACTTCCCCTTCTTCCCCCTTGTCGTGAATCGGGAGGTGTAGTGGTAAGAAGCGGGCCCGCGATTGTGGGGAATCGAGGATGTTTATCGATCTTGACAAATAGCTTTACCATTGGAGATCTGGGGTAAAGGACTAGGATTTGTGGAGGGAGGAGATAAGTACGAACCAGAAGAGAATATGAGGTTGCCTATTTACGGACGGTGTAGTCCAGACGTCATTCAGCCTCTTCGTTTCGGCCATGTTTGGGGTATTATTCATGGGTTGGGGGATTGGCGACGGTGACGATGAGTCGCTGTCAGACCGGTGATTCCAATCGAGGTTACTGACGTCAGGGTCCTCTGCCAAATCGAAGTCTTGCTCTTGCGAGCTTTACCGTTTCATGTCTTCCCTCATCAAACCATCCGCCACATCATCCCTGACTATTCATTTTTTTAGGAGCAACATTGGGGGTCTTCAGGGGGCTAATACGAGCAGCGGAGCCGGCGCCCCATAATATCTAGGGAAGTTTGGAAGGGATCGAGTCAGAGTTTGACATATTCCCGTATCATTCGACGGCGATTCGGGGACTGGTGGCATTGCAACGGACGACGCAGGCATGGAGGAGGATGAGTGTTTGCTTCTTGTCCTAACGCAGGGGAGACCATTGGTCCCCTGCTCTCGTTGTTAGGCAATTTCGTGAAAAGGGCAACTCGCAGTTAGTGTCCCGGCAGCGGCAGTCGTAGTAGCCACAGACATTATTGACAGATGCGGCGTAATTAGGTTAATGGGAAGAGAGGAACAAGCGTCGCGGGTCTATCAAGCAGGGCACTGAGCTCGTTAACTTTTGGAGAAGTATGACCTAATAAGCCTTCAGAGACTGATTTGTGTCGCGGCTATTCACTACTGCTAAAGTGATCCCGACCGTGGTCAAATAGATGGCTGCCAGTCTTGGCTGTAGCTTTGGGCCCTCTCGGCGAAGCAGATCCGTTCGGTGAAACAATCGAAGACAGACGTTCTCTATTCCGAAACTGTGCCGAGAAGGCTAAAAAGTCTTCCAAGGAGCCATGTATCGTTGTAGCTTCATAGCTTGTGGAACCAAAGAGACAACGACAAGGAGACCGCCAGTCGAAAGGAGAGAAAACCGATTCGCGGGCAGAGAGGGCTGTAAAGACACGAGGAATACGTTGGTGCGCCGGGAATGTGCTCAATGTTTGTTTTGTTTAAGGAGATTTACTGTACGCTCGTTGTCACGTGCGCCGTGTAACTTGAGTGGTTCCATAGCATGAGAGGAATGGGTTAACAGAACGGAGCTGCTTTTGTCTCTATGGATCCCAGCCGCGGTCTGCACCGTCTTAGCAGAGAGCCATTCGAGCCCTGCATCACAAAAGAACATGGACTAACTGGGTGCTCATTCTTATAAGAAGTCACGATTCATCACAAAGGTATATATATCCCTTCGTCGATGTGGCATCTTCGTCGTTGCGACCATGCATTCCCAGTCCCCTTCGCTGGAGTGCGCCATCGACGCGTCTCGCTTCATTATTAATTTGCTTTTTTCAAGAACTGGCACAAAGGTCCGAGTCAAATAACTTGGTGGTGATGCACGCATCCCCTGCCATTGAAAAAGATGCAAATTTCTGGGGAAAGTGGCAGGAAGCAGGCCAAACGCGGGCTTATGAGTGATTTGAGCCGTGAGTATCTTCCTCGCCGTGAAAAAGGGTCATGGAAAAACCAGGGTGATCGTCCTCACAGGGAGCATTCGGCATTGTCATGTCAGCCAGTGTGAAAGATTGCGGGGATCGAGAATGGATCTTGACAACAAGCTTCAGGGTTGGGGATGTGTGTACAGTAAAGGACTAAGACTCGTGGAGGGGGAAGATAAGTGCGAGCTAGAGGAGAATATGGGCACAGAGGTCACATGCATTTCGGGCATGTTTGGGGATCGGTGGTGGCGACGATGGGTCGCTCTCCGTCAGACCGGTGATTCCGATCGACGCTATAGACAGGGTCCTCCGCCAAATCAAGGTCTTTCGAGCCTTGCCGTTTTATTTTGAAAGCATCGCCCACATTGCCCCTGAGTACTCATTTTGGTGGTCTTTGGGAAGCCAACACACGTGGCGGAGGCGGCGCCACGGACATCATGCGCGATGTTGGCTAGGATGTTGGCTAGGGGAGTGAGAAGGGAAGTTGGGAAGGGATCGAGTTAGAAGTTGAGGGGTCTCCGTATCATTCGACGCTGACCGGGGAAACATTGGCAACCGAAACTGAACTCGCAGGTCACGACGATGTAGACATGGGGCATGGATGCCTACTCTTCGTCCCAATGTAGGGGAGATGTTGGTCCGCTGCTCTCGTTAAGACACATTCCTGAGAGAGGATAACTCGCAGTTAGGGTCATGGCAGTTCGTAGTGGCTACAGACATTGTTGACGGGGATGTGGCATGACTAGTCGACACGGAAAATGAGCAAATAAGAGAGGAGCAAGAGTTGCAGGGTCCATCAAGAAGCATATTGCTTTGAGGCAAAGGATGACTAAGCCTTTAGAGAGGGTCGCGGCTATTCACTACCGCTCAAGCGAGCCCGACCGTGATCAAAGAGAGACTACTGCAATTCTCGGCGGTAGCTTTGGGCCTTCTGGGCGAGGCAGATCCATTACAGTAGGTGAAACCATCGTTTCCTTCTGAAAGATAGACGTTCTCTAATCCAAAACTGTGCCCAGGAGGCCAAAAAGTCTTCCAAGGAAACCGCCAGTTGCGAGAAAAAAGCCTATTCGCGGGCAGAGAGGGCTGTAACGATACGAAGAATGCGTTCCCCACCGAAAACATGCTTAATGCTTCTTTTGGGAGAAGAAGGTAACCGCTGTCACGTGCGTTGGGTGACTTGGAAGCATCCGCGAACTATGGTTACAGAACAGTGTTCGCTTTTTCTCCGTTGACGCCAGCCCCGGTCATCAATCCCGCGTACATGAAGTAAACGATCGGGTTTAAGAATGCGACTTGACAATCTTGCATATCATTCTCAGCACCGACCGCAGTCTGCGCCATCTTAGTAGGGAGCCATTCGAGGCCTGTGCCACAAATGAACATGGACTGACTGGCAGTCTATGGACACTTATACGAATAATGATTCGTGCCAGGGGTATATCACGTCGATCCTCCCCTTCGCGAGGATGCTTTCCCTGGCTGATACCTATTCTATTCGCGTGAACTCGACACGTCGCGGACACCGGCTTACTCCCGGTCTGGCACAATCAGCAGCAGGGGGGCATAGCCAGTCTTTCGCACCAGGAGGCGCAGAGTACATGTACGCGCATATGAGGCGATCTACTTCAATTCCAGGTGTTGAGAGGTATGTGCAATCTGAGAGGATTCGTGGCTCCTTGATTAGTTTTTGATCGATCTGGTGGGTATTTTACTTTCCTCTTCCATATATACGTGTCGACATTTGGGGCTCTGAAGCTAATGTGCACACACTCCTGGGGTTGTCTATCGCCACGCATCCTGTTTCCTCTTGTATTCAGAAGAGAGTATCCGGAGAGCCAATGAGAGCCCGTGCTGCATCTTGCCCCACTGAATAGTTCATGAAAGTGCGTCGTAGCGACACCGTTTGCGTGGAGAGACTGCGGGTTCTGTCGACCTTTATTGGTGATCCCGTTTCTACTCTCACGCTCTATGACGTATCTTTCCGCCTATTGCGCTGGTCTTCAGAGAAAAATACTAGAGTCTATTCCATGGGTTACACCGCTGGATCTACTGAGCGAGCATGCAAGACCGTATCAGATAGCTATCTTTCCAGCTACCACGGTTAACGTCTGCTTCCAGATATCAACATTTGGGTCCCTGTCTCTGTAATAATTGGTAGATGCTCGTTTTGACACCTTCCACTCATCTGATCCTGGTTTGCGCTTCGCTCAAATCGGCATGAACATTCTACAAGTCGGGGTTAGTCGTCTTCCCCGCTGTATAGACCTTAATCCCCCTTGACGGACCGTACTATCGATGCGTCTCGCTTCGTTATTACTTTGGTTTCTAAGTACTGGCCCAAAGGTCCGGGACCGAAATATCCTCCCGCGCCTTGACATTGCCGTGACATTGAAAGTGGGCATAACTGAGCTCACTGTCCGCAACGTACGGCCACGACCAGAGAAAGGAGTTTGAGCGTGGTTCCCCGCGGGAGGATTGACCTACCTGCAGATCTCATCGTTTAGGACCATCCGGGATAGTGGAGCAATGGAGACTTCGTTGAACAGATCTCCGTTTCAACCCTGTGAAATCGGCCATCCGCGCTTTGCTTCCCGTGGTTGTCCTGGATCCAATGTTAGAATGGGAGCAGTCGTTGGGGAGGGCTCTGTGGGGAAAGGGAGGTGAGGTGACAAGTAGAACAACGATTATACGGCTCCAGGAGCGGGAGCCCCTGCCCAGGAAGGATCCATTATCTCTGGGTCCATGAAAGCACAATTTCCACTGTGTTTTATCTGGAAAGTATCCGACCGTCGAGTCGAGGCGATTTTCTTATTCCTCTCACAGTAGACAGCAATTCGAGCGATTCTGATATACAGAAATGATACTGGCTTCGTTCTTACGGCACGTGACAGATACCTCCCACAACCCCCTTGTACTCATTGGTTGTCGGCGTGGATCCCAAGTACATATACACTGATTGAACGATACCTCTCTCATCTCTTTGACGTCAAAATCGACGAGCGAATCTGTCGAGCCGATCTTGACAGCGGCAGAATTTCTGACTTATGATGGGAGATGACTTCCCTATCAGTCAGTTGCCTTTCAATCCCCGGCCTCATACTCATTCCTGCTTGTTCTCAGGTACTGGTAGTGGGGGTTCTGGTTCGCACGGCGGTATTGGTGGTCGTGGAGGCGATGTCCATCTCAACTACAATATTTGTGAGTCCCTCGCTCAATCATTGGACTCCTTGCTGATGGTCCACGCTCTGCCAGATGGACCAGAATCTCCTGATACCTCACATTTGATGTGTCTTCCTCGAGCCAACTACGCGAGCCATGACTCCGCCCGCGAGGACGCTCCATCTTCATGTCTCGAGGGCACTCGTGTCGCCATATTGAAGGACATTCTGTCGTGGTCCGAGAATGTGAATCGCGAAACACCATCCGTGTACTGGCTCAACGGACTGGCTGGAATCGGAAAATCTACTATTGCAAAAACTGTCGCCGAACGTGCAGAAGCGAAAACCATGCTAGGCGCTAGTTTCTTCTTCTCCCGAAGTGACAAACCCTTACGGGATCCACGGCTCGTATTTCCCACACTCGCATTCCAACTCGCGCAATCGGACGGTGCTTTCAAGAATGTCATCGTGGAAGCCCTAAGACAAAATCCAACAGTGGGATACAAGGAACTATTGCCTCAGGTCCAGGAGTTAATTTTGAATCCCCTTCTTAATGTAAATGAAGATCGGCGCCCGACACTCATCATCCTCGATGCTCTGGATGAGTGTGAGGAAAGGGGCGCTGCGGATATTCTGCGACTGGTGTTTTCGCACACGACCCAAATACCTTTCCTACGCATCCTGATCACCAGTCGTCCCCAACCTCACCTATCCACAGTGTTCAACACAGTGCCAAACCTCGCAATGACAGTGCTTCACGAGATCGAGGCTTCAGTCGTTCAGGAAGACATCCGCTTATACCTCTGCACCGAATTAGCCAAAATTCCGGAGAAACTTCATCTTTGTATGGCTGCCGATTGGGTAACAAAGACCCAGAGCGAATTACTCGTAAAGAAGTCAGGGAAGTTATTCGTTTATGCTGCTACGGCGATACGATTCATTGGGGACGATCGCGTGCGAGATCCTCGCAGACACCTAAATCTGATACTCTATACCCCATCTGACCGCCAAACCGGAGCTACACCGTATTCGCAGCTGGACAACCTCTACATGGGGGTACTCCGCAACTCTCTCTCCGGATCTAACCATCGTTACCTTCTGGAGCGCTTCCAAGCCGTCGTTGGGAGTATTGTGGTTTTGCGCGAGCCTCTCCCATTATCCTCGTTGGCCCAATTTGTTCAGTATGAAGGACATATTGTTGAAGCTACCTTGTATCACCTTCACTCAGTCATCGTCCCGCCGTCTGGTATTCACGAAGCACCTCGTATCTACCACCCTTCGTTTCTCGAATTTATTACGGATCCTTCGCGATGTTCCATGGCGGACTTCGTTATTGTTCCTGTACCACAGCAGGAACTGCGCCATGCGATCCGATGTTTCGAACTCATGAGGACGTATCTAAAGCGGGATGTAGCTGGGATTTCAGATCCGTCCCTCCTGAACAGGGAGGTACGTAGATTTGAAGAGACAGTGAGATATAGTCTGCCACCGGAGGTGCAGTATGCATGCCGTTATTGGGCGTCACATCTATCGCTTGTCGAGTTGGGAGAGGGGAGAATGATGGAGGCACTGGAGGTGTTCTTGATGCGATCACTTTTGTGGTGGTTTGAAGCACTGAGCCTGATTGGGAGTGTCTCGATTGCTGCAAGCTCAATTCAAGAGGCCCACCGCTGGGCGGTATGTGCATTTATTATTGATCCTCAGGGCAGTGGCTGAGTGTCCAGTGATTCTGATGACAGATGGACTCACAATGCAATGAAATTCTAGTACCAATCTTATCGGATGCCTATCGATTCATCCTTGCCCATGGGGAAGTCATCAGAGAGAGTGCACTACATGTGTATCGTTCCGCATTGCCTTTCACACCTCGGAACACCATGCTGCACCAAGTATATCGCTATGAAAAGGATTCCATCGGTGTGCTGCATGGCATGGAGTCTGAGTGGTCACAGAGCTTGAGTACTTTACTCAGTGATTCTGGTCAGGTTGTGATCCTTGCATTCTCACCTGATGGATTGCGCCTGGCCTCAGGCTCTAATGATCATAGCCTACATTTGTGGGATTCCATGTCTGGCACACTTATTGCTAGACTGGAGGGCAACTCTGGACCAGTTACAACTATTGCATTTTCATCTGATGGATTGTGCCTGATATCAGGCTCTGATGGTGGTATTCTACAATGGTGGGATGGTCTGTCTGGTGTGCTCATTGCCAGGGAGGAGGGCCATTCTAAGCAGATTAGGGCCATTGCATTTTCACCTGATGGATTGACCCTGGCCTCATGGTCTGATGACCAAACCCTACGGTTGTGGGATGCCATGTCTGGTGCACCCTTAGCTGAACAAAAGGGGTTCCCTGGTCAAATTTGGGCCATTGCATTTTTGCCCAATGGATTGTGCCTGGCCTCATATTCCAATGACCAAATCCTGTGGTTGTCAGATGCTCTTTCTGCAGCTCCCATTGCCAAAATGGAGGGCACCAGTTCACTTACTGCTATTGCATTTTCACTCAATGGATTGCACCTGGCATCAGGTTCCAAAGATGGGACCCTGAAATTGTGGGATGCTGCCTCTGGTGTGACCATTGCCAAACTGGAGGGTCATTCTGGTTGGATTAACACCATTTCATTTTCACCTGATGGATTATACCTGACCTCAGGCTCCCATGATGGTTCCCTGTGGCTCTGGAATACCACATCTACTGTTCCCACTACTAAACTAAAGGGCCCTTCTGGTTCAATTCCAACTGTTGCATTTTCACCTGATGGATCATACTTGGCCACAGGCTCTGATGATTGTACTCTACAATTGTGGAATCCCAAGTCTGGCACCCCCATTGCCAAACTGGAAGGCCATTCTTCTTGGATTAGGGCAATTACATTTTCACCTGACAGATTACACCTGGCATCAGGCTCCAGTGATGGTACCCTACGGTTGTGGGATGCTCTCTCTGGTGCATCCATTGGCAAACCAGAACGCCATTCTGGTCGAGTAAGGACCCTTGCATTTTCCCCTGATGGACTCCGCCTTGCCTCAGGTTCCAATGATGGTGCCTTGTGGTTGTGGAATGCAATGTCTCATCTATCTATCATTGCCAAAATGAGTGGCCATTCTAGTCTGATTGCAGCCATTGCATTTTCACCCAATGGATTGTACCTGGCATCAGCAGGCTTCAGTGATCACATCCAGTTGTGGGATGGCATGTCTGGTGTACTTGTTGCCACACTGCCACTGGGGGATCCCTCTCATTTGACTATGACCCTTAAATTTTCGCCTGACGGATTGTGCCTGGCATGGGTCTCATCTGGTATCATATGGTTGTGGAATGTTGTGTCCCGCACATTCATCACCAAATTGGAGGACCATTCCAATTCAGTTATGGACATTGAATTTTCGCCCAATAGATTGCACTTGGTATCAGTCTCCACTAGTGGTACCCTATGGTTATGGGATGTCACATCTGGCACCTTCATTAGGGAACTGGAATGTGATTCCGGCTCTGTTACATTTTCCCCCGACGGATTGTGCCTGGCCTCTGGTTCCAAAGATGGTATCCTGTGGTTGTGGGATGCCATGTCTGGTGCACCCATTGCCAAACTGAGAGGTCATTCTGTTCAAGGGTTCATGACCATTATATTTTCCTTGGATGGTTCTACTTTGATCTCATATGTGGATACAGAGACCCTCATATGGGAGCTCACTTCACAACCTTTTCAATGCAAACTCTCATCCTCCACAATTACCCTTAGACCACCCTCTCTTCCTCTCATCTGGACTCTTTGTGGACGGTGGGTCCAAGTGAAACGACCCGGAGATCACGCTGTCCGACGTTTCTGTTACATCCCTCCACATTACTCAATTGGCACTGGCCTCGGATCTGGCATCATTGCGTCGAGTAAGGTGACTCCATCTACTCCATCTATTCCACCTCGAATCGCAATTGGATGCATGGACGGTTGCGTAATAATTCTCGCTGTCCCAAATGATCCTTTTAATTCGCGCTCAAACAGGAGTATGCGGTTCAGTTGAGGCCCCGGTAAAAGCAATTTACGCACTGGCTGTGATTGAGATTAGAATGAAGCAATCGAGTTTTCCATTCATGTTCGGTACTCCCAGAAGAAGACTGGACTGATGTCAAATCTCGTTGGGGCCCAGCTGCTCACTGTAATGATTGATAAAAGATGGGAAAGTTCGGATTTGAGTGCTGGGTGATTACACCCACACGAGGTAAAGCCACCCATCGTTCGCTCATCTGTCTCTTCTTATTTGGGGCATCTTCCGTTTAAAAAAAAGTCATACGTTCTCTGTCAATGAATATACATTGATAAAGGAACAGGAGAGCATATGGCACTGACGAGCAAATGACATAATAACATGGTTTCAAGGGCAGGAAGCAGCTTGTAATGCAAAGCAATTGGCGGTGGTTGTATCTATCTCACCACGAGTCTCACTAGTAACCAAATCCCATTCTTTCTTGATGCCGTGAATACTCCTGGAAGCAGCTTTGCAGCCGTGCTTGTACGCACACCCCCTGTGCTTATGTGCTTAAATAAACCCCACGGGACTATTGGAGCAGGAGGGCCAAAGTATCTGCGTGGTAGAGTTCGGCACCACCAGAAAACCAACAGAAGAGGCATTGAGAGGCAACGGCGGGTCTGCCACAAGCTCAAGATTCACGGCATTGAGATTGAATGAGGCTTCGGCCACACTAGTAGACGCCCGAATATCAGGGGTAAAGGGGGCGCGAAGGTCGCCCTGACTTCACACTCGTCCCGATATTCTCGCGATCGCTCCTTGTCCCGAGATAACGTAGATTTCCCGTCGCCTCCGGTGCCATGAGACGTCGACGCCCCTTCTTCCCCCTCATGGCGATTCGGGAGGGCGTACTAGATGAAAATTGATGGAAGAGAAGTGGCAGGAAGCAGGCCGAAAGCAGGCTTATGAGCGATTTGTCTTCCTCGCATGAAAAAGGGGCATGGAAAAACCAGGGTGACCGTCCTCACCGGGGGTATTCGGCATTGTCTTGTCAGCCAGTGTTGAAAGATAGCATTCGATTGCAGGGATTGAGAATGTATTATCCAATCTTGACAAATGGCTTTGAGTGGTGAAGATACGGGATAAAGGACTAGGATGTGTGGAGCGAGGAGAGAACTCCGAACTGGAAGAGACTACGGGGCTGCATACCCAAGGATGTCGTGGTCCCAGACGTCACTTGAGCGGCTTTGTTTGGGACATGTTGACCGATGATTCCAATCGAGGTTATTGATGTCAGGGTCCTCTGCCAAATCGAGGTCTTGCGAGTTTTTCCGTTTCATTTCTTCCCTCATCAACGCATCAGCCACATAGCATTGTCCCTGAGTATTCATTTTTTTAGGGGCAACAACATAGGGGGTGCTTGGGGGGGCTACTGTAATACGGACCGGCGGAAGCGGCGCCCCAGAATATCTAGGGAAATTTGGAAGGGGGGCTTGACATTTCTCCGTATCATTTGACGTTGATTCGGGGACAGGGGGTGACATTTGTGACGGGAAGCTGAATTAGGAAGTCACGACGACGTAAAACAAGCCTACTTTTCGTCCTAAAGTGGGGAGAACCGTTGGTCCCTTGCTCTCATTGTTAGGCACTTTTCGTGACACAGGGATACTCGCAATTCGTGTCATGGCAGCAGTAGTGTTAATAGCCACAGACGTTATTGGCGGGGATGCGGCATGTGACTAGGTTAAGAAGAGCAAGCGTCGCAGGGTCTATCAAGAAGCACATCTGAAGTCTCTGACTTTTGGCATGAGCCCTTGGGTCGCGGCCATTTACTACCGCTAAAGCGATCCCGACCGTGCCCCAAATAGAGAGAGGACTGCAAGTCTCAGTGGTAGCTTTGGACTGCTTTCTGGGCAAGGCAGTTCGATTGTGGAGCAAATGTTTTCTTCCGAAAGCCAGACTTTGTTTAATCCAAAACTGTCCAAAAAGTCTTCCAAGGCGCCATGTATCGTTGTAGCCTGTTGAACCAAAGAGACGACGACAAGGAAACCGCTAGTCGCAAAGAGAGAAGGCCGATTCGTAGGCAGGGAGAGCTGTAGAATAAGTTCATACGCCCATAACGTGCTCATCAATGTTTGTTTCGGTAGATGGTTGTTGAAGAAGATTTACACTGAACAACAGCAGCTGTCACGTGTGCTAGGTAACTTGCGCCTCGAAGCAGTTCGCCTCTTCCAAAGCATGCAGGGAATCCGGTTGACAGAACAGAGCTGCTTTTATCCTTGTTAACTTCAGCGGTGATCAACAACCGCGGACGTGAAGTACACGATCACATTTAAGAATGTTGACTTGACAATCTTGCATATTATTCTCGGTACCAGCCGCAGTCTGCACCTTACTAGCAGAGATCGAGAGTCGTTCGAGGATCGTGCCACCCAGGAGCACGGATTAACTGGGAGGCTTTGGGCGCTTATATGAGAGGACTGTGACAAGGGTATGTCTTTATCGATGAGTGCCTAAGCCTTCTCACTTGCCTCGATAGAACCCATGGCTCTGACGACATTCCTCGATCTCAGATTGTATGAACTTGGAGAGACACTAGATGGATGCTGATATTTTCACTCCCTCGTTCGGCTATCATAACAATTAGGTGGGCGCCAAGTCAGAGTATGCATTTGTATCTCGAAATTCCTAAATTCTACCGAGGGAGGCATAACATACAGAAAAACAAACAATGTTGGAACGAAGTATGCAAAAATCCCGGGTGAACGTGCAATGTGTACAAAAAGGAAGATGTATGGCATCAAGAGTGCGGATGTGAATTGCGAGGGAAAATACAATGCGCTTGTAGTAGGTGATAGGAAATATTATCCACATAGTGGAAGATAGATTAAAAGAACGCGCGGCCCGCGACAACTCCACTTGCGACTGGGCCGCTGCGATCAGCAGAATACGCGGCATGCCTCGGTCGCGAGCGGCGGCGGTGTTAATCCGGACTCCACCAAAGAAATGAATAAATGCCAATTGATCGTAAGATACCGATGACTGAGGAAGGTGAAAACGAGAGAAGATCAAAGGAGAGATGAGATGCCATGCCTACGACAGCTCGGCCATCGCAAGCTTTTGAGGTGGATTTCTTGGGCATGGATGACCCAATCACATAGCATAGGGATATGTAGAGCGCTGGCCATAGGGATCGTTCAGAGCAGAGGTCACAAACCCACTGCCTGCGGAGAGCGGATTCGAGTAAGCAGAGTTCCCGAAAGCAGCACCGCCAACACCACCCAGACCTCCACCGACGGCAGACTGAGTACCCAGTCCAAGGTTGGTGATGTGCTGCGGCGAAGGGTAACCGTGGTCCACCGCATGTTGTTGCAGATGAAGCTGTTGATGGGATTGAATCCCATGTTGAGCCACACCATTCTGACCGAGGGAATATACCGACGATCGCTGAATGTAAGGATCGGCAAGTTGACCAGTATGAAGAGACTGTTGGGGGATATGATGGCGTTGACCTTGGATACTATTCCCAACAAGAGCCACATTGACCGGAGCATGTCCATGGTTATATCCGCCACCAAAATGGGCGCCACCGTGAACGGCTTCCATTTGCTCCCGCTGGAGCTTGCTCTGAATGCGTTTCCCATACGGGGTATTGCGAATTAAGGGAAGGATCGGTCGGATACCTTCGACGAGCTGACAAAAATAGATATCAGATGACCGATACGGCCTAGATTCTGGATCATGATTGCTCACAATCATACGCTGACCAGGTTCGGCGTAATCCAGCGCGGTCTAATGTATAGTCAGCATCTCACAGGATTCCAAACATCCTATTTCAAACGTACTTGAACGCAGTAATTACCAAACGAATCGCGAAGCAGTTTCTCGAGGCGATTCCGATTAAGTAGTTCTTCAATGAGCATCTTACGCGTATTGTGTTCAGCGACTCGAATGCACTGGGCATGAAATGTCAATTGAAAAAGTGAGCGCAACTTCGGACAGGGTCCCACAAACCTTCTCAATGACATTGGAACTGAACTTTTGCACAGACAAAGCACAGACATTGCCAATGAACTGCCGAATCACTGCATCACTAAATCGATTATCATTCAGGTCCAGGATGTATTGCACGACCTAAAACATTAGGAAATATTAAGCAAGGGGGAAGGGCTGGGGGAGAGGGATTACGGACATAGTTGCCATACGGATCTTGAACAAGTGTCAAGGCGTTATAGGTAATTTCGGTCACGAGCTGGACGCGCTGCGAGTCGGATGCATGATCAACACAGCGTTGGAGCACGCAGCAACCGTGTCTATGAGTGGCCACTTCGACGCAGTGCGCTGCGACCGCATTATATATGAACTTCGAAAGCGGATCAGTTCTGAAGGAAACACTAAAAAAATTACACTTACCTGGTTGTCTTCTGGCGCCAGGCGATTAAGGCATTTTTGCGCGACGTGATTACCATTCAAATCCTTGATGAGTGTCACAACATGAAGACTAAGTGCGACAATGATAGAGTGGATCTGAGCGTCATATCGCAAGTCGGTTTGGCGTTGAGTCGACAAAAAGTCGATCATCTTTTGAACGGCACGGGTACCATGCATATTCAAGGATATCTGGACAAGTTCCTGGGCGACGGACTCGCAAATGACATTCCGCTGCTCATCAGTTGAATATTCCAGCAGCTTCTGGCACAGATAGTTGCCAAAAGGATCTAGTGCCGAAAGTATGGGTAAATGACGTTGGTATCGAAAAGTACAGGGTGAGAACGAACCAGTCATAAGATCCGCCAAATGGCCAAAAGTCTCCCGAAATATCATATCCCGATGTTCGGGGACACCTTCCTCTAGTTTTTTTTGTAAATATCTGCATCCATGCTGATCTTTGCACAGTGAAGGTATATCGCCTTGCAGATCCTCGAGACGGGTCCCTGCGAATCGATTGACTGTAGACGCCGTAGAGTCAGGAAGAGAAACTGATCAGCAAGGAGCAACTTACATTCGCGATCAATGTCCCCACGTTTGTGCTTTGGGCCACCAAGACCGTTAATCTTATTGTCAATGCCCCCAAGGCGGCCCCCACCCAAGGCTAAGCCATATCGGGCTCCGTTATTGGGGTATAGACCATTGATATCTCCGCTCGCGGCAGACAATCTCCCTGAGGGATAGCCCCCATAGTTGCTATATCGGTTAACGTCGAGACTACTGGACTGCATATACAACGGATCGTTTCCATACTGCAGAAATATGCTTAGTCGAAGGAGCTCCAAAATTAAATAGAGTCAAGGCGTACTTGCTGCAAAGGCTCGTCTCCTCGAATAGAACCAAAGGTAATGTTATCGTACCCAGCAGATGGCATACGCGCCGGGAAACCAGAGTTTGATAGGTCGGGGGTAAAATTACGCTGTGCATCTGGTTGCGGGCCAGGCGCACCCCGGTCACCAGGTTGTACAGGGGACACTGGGCCACCAGGAATTTTTGCAGACGCGATTCCGAGTTCGGCTCGAAGTGCAGAATTGGACAAGCCGGTGAGTGGCGTTGCGGGGACAGAGCGAGTGGAAATGGTCGTCTGGCCGTTAAGACTCGATGCATCCGAGAACGCAGGCGGCGACGATCTCCTAGAGACATCTGGGCTCTGCGACGCCAGGGGAGTCGCTGATGCAGATACAGCCGAAGTCAGGTCCCCACCAATAGCCCCCACATGATGCGAGATACTCCGCATGCGATCTAATCGGAGACCCCCAATATCTGAAGGGCGAGGTGGGCCCGAAAATTGGGGCCATTCGGACGATGTAAGGCCGCCACTCTCGCCGTTCCTGGACGCAAAAGATCGTGACTGCGTTTGGGCCAATGGAGCAAGATCCAGGGCAGCAGAGGATACAGAAAGCTATCGCATACGGTCAGATACATGAATCAACAGAAGGAAATACCCCACAAAACGCACTTTACGGGCGTAATGAGCACGAACATTGAACCGATCATCCTCGGTCTGGGTAGGAAGATGCCGGAGAGATTCTACAAAAGCATTGCCATTAGATGACTTCGGAGCATCGGGGACAGGTACATACTTGACATCTCATTGTCCAAGTCCTGGTCAAATAAAGATGCCGCGTTATAGCCAGAGGACAGTTGTCCAGTGTACGAGCGTACTGGAGCTCGACCGTTGGCGTGAGGGGCATCATGCTTCACATCTTTGTCGGCGATGGAGAGTGCATCCAATCGGAGACTAGCGGTTATGTCCTCGGCACTTTCCCTGCTATCAGAAGAGCCTCTACGACTTCCTGGCATAGACTTGGCTCCAGCGGCGTGCTTGTGGGAGCCCGGAGCGATGTTGGAAGGGACGTCCGAGGAGGGAGTGAGCGAGGCATAGTTGACAGACTTGCGTTTGTACTCGGAGAGACCATTGGTCACAGCTTGGTGACGGAGTGAGGACACGCCGGAGCTGCTACTAATGGCATCGCCATTGAGAGTACTCAAAGTACGTGGAGGCGTAGTTGGAGCGGAGAGTGCCACATGCCCCTCAGGAATGCTGTCAACTGGGACGTTCAAAAGGGCTTGTTCCTCTTGGAGTTGTTGCTGCTCGAGGGCCCTCATTTGCTCTTCGAAGTGCTTCCTTTGGAGGAGCCGTTGGCGTTCATGCTCTTGCCTTTTTTGCTCGATACGCTGTGGGCATGATGAGTAAGTGGATTAATCATCCGTAGCAAACCACCAAATGAAGACCAACAGCATTGATGTCGGGAAGATTAGAGCTCAATCTCGCGGCCTGTTTACGACGCGTTGGTTTACCGTTGAATACGAAAAATTTAAAGCTTACCGAGTCAGCGAGGTCGAGAAATGCAGGCGGGTTAATATGGCCGTCATTAGTGGGGGTATGGCCCTCGCTTGGAGAGGAAGGCTGGTCGGGGTTGGCTACCATTGTTGGTTTTTCAAGAGGACTGATGATGCTGGCTGCACAAATGATTGGGTAGTATAGGTAAGCCTAATAGCACACGGTGTTTCCTGGAAGGAGATGAGGGAACACGCTTGAGCGCGATTTAGCCAGAGTGCTGGTCACAAATGGCATGAACCGCCTGACCTTGGGAGATTGAGTGGCGAGGAGAGAGCCTCGAAAGATTGCTGTTACAGGTGAGGAAGCTGTGGGTACGTCGTTAGTTGCTGTCGGCACGACGCTACAGTTTTTTTTCTTCCTCACAGCGAGATGATGGTTGGTGAAGAGGTTCACGCCTTCAACCAATCGAATTTGTCCGAAAACTAGGCTAAAACTTACGGAAATTTCCTTCAACGCCCCGTCGCCAGGACTCAACATCAACTCTAGAAACCACTCAGTTTATTGGCTATATCAGACGGTGGGGCGTCTAGTTATACAAGAAATGAAATTACAAAATTACAGAGCGATCTATCAATCTGAAATTTCAAAAATTGATGTATCGTTCCCAACCTCCTCTTCTGGCTCAGAAGAAAGTGCCCACTTCTTATTGGTTGCCACGGCGCGAGTGGGACGTCGCTTTGTGCCAACGGGAGGAGACGAATCGACGTCCTTGTTCATACTGGAATCATTATCATCATCCCCGCTATCCGGCTTTTTCCTTTTGGGGAGCGCTTTGGGAACCGGCTTGGGTTTCGACTTTGGTTTCAGAGGGTCTGGAGGAAGGTTGTCGAAGAAGTCAGTGATGGAGGCGGAGGTGGATGTCGAAGGTTTCATCTTCTTGGGGGCGGGTTTCACGTATTCCGCCTCGCTGTCACTTTCTACGGGCTCAGGGCTAAAAGCAGCGTCAGCGCTTCAATAGAGCCTCCACCCCATAATTCAACGTACGATTTCCGCTTCACCGATTGTTTGCTTTTGCCTTTGGCCTTTGGGGCAATCTCCTTGATATCCTCACCAGCCGAATCATCATGTTTAAGCGCCTTGGGCTTGGCTTTCGCCTTCCCTTTCGAGGCAGCGCCGGACGCCGATTTCGCAGACTTGTCCCCTTCGATCTCAGAGTCACCATCGTGTTCTTTGATCCTTGGAGCGAGGTCGGCGACATCAGAATCAGAATCATCCTTTTTAGCAGATGCCTTTGGTTTGGGTTTGGCCTTCGGTTTCGATGTAACAACGGTAGACGCGACTTTTGAAGATTTATCACCAGCGAAATCCGGGCCGCCTTCGCTTTTAGCCTTCGGTGGAGCGAAGTCATCATGGCTGTCAGATTCTTCCTTGTAGGCAGTCGCTTTCAGTTGGGCTTTCGGCCTAGGTTTCGACACGGCAGCCGGTTTCGAAGCTTTGCCGCCTCCGTAATCCGAGTCATCGTCAGACTTCGGGCGCTTCTTGCCTTTCCCGATAGACTTGCGAGTCTTAAGTGTAGCTTGCTTCTTGCCCTTCGTCGTCCCGCCTGCCTTACGCTCGAGGGCATCATCACTCTCGAGAACTTTCTACAATGTTACCCAAGTGACAAGTGAGCTGTGATATATCAGTAAGTCCCGTCTGCCCAGTCACGTACCTCCCAGTTCGCCAGAAAGGCATCAAGATCGGTGTCCCACAACTGCGTTGGTGTAAGCTTCACGAACGTTTCAAGCTCGTCCTCTTTGGCCTTGCATCCATTGAGAAGTTTCTCGACCTAAACAAGACGCGTAATATAAACAGCTCAGGGGCAGGTGGAGGTCACATTGTCATACCTTTTCGCGAGTCAGACTCCAAATAGCCATACCAAGAAGGTAGTCGAAGTCACTGTTTGCGCCGGTTGTCGCATCGTCTTCTTCGGCTTCCTCATTTTCGCCAGATTCCTTAGCTTTGAGGATCTTGGGGAACGGGCGGAAATTCTTGTCACGAAGTTCAATTACGATGTCGGCCTTTTTGCGTCCAGATACGACGAGTTTCTTCTCGATGATCATTTGAACGAAACGTGCCTGATTGTTCAATCGGTCCACTTGATTTTCGAGTTCCTTGACCATGTGTGCCTGTAGAGTATTCGATAAGTGGAATGGCCTAAGATCAAGGAGAGAAAAATAAATTATAAATTACCTTACGCTTCTGATAGTACTGGAGGCGAACTGCGTAAAACTCCTCCAAGATCTCTTCTGGGGTGTTATATTTCTTGATTGTACCGTCCGGATCGAAGCACATCATGTTAGAAGTAGTCATGGTAGTGCTGAGCTTAAAACGGGAGATCAGGCCCTCCTTGACCGAATTTTTCATCTGTTCCTGGGACATAGACACGATAAAGTGGATGTGACGCCCAGCATGGTGTTCTTTATAGTCCTGTCCGCCAACAGAAACCTATTAAGCAAGCGTGGAGCAATGAAGCGTAGCTGTGAGATCTACCTGAAGGAACCGTTCTGGGACCTTCGCAGCTTTTGCAGGCTTCTCCTTATCTTTGTCCTTTTCTGGCGCAGCACCACCAATCATACATGATTCAAGGAATTCCTTGTATTGCTCCGTCCATTTTCGGATAGGCAGTTCGGTAATCTCAACAGAGGTATCATCAATCTGGCGAATAGTACCGGTGATGATAAATTTTTCCTTGTCCCCAGGAGCTTTCTCGATAGTTCCCTTGGAACTCGCACATCAGGGTGGGTCAATCGGGGAGACCTAGGCAATGATATACCTTGAAGCCCCGGTACCATGGAACCATTGGGATCTGGGGTTCTTCACGCATGATACGGCGGATGTTCGCGACGATGTCGGCCGGGTTGTAGCTAGGGATCGCCGTACTCCAGCCTGACAAAAAAATGGATACGTCCAGGACAAAGATCCGCAAGAGGAAAGCCATCGGACCCACCAGTACCAATACCATCCGAGCCATTCACCAGGACGGTAGGAAGCACTGGCACATACCATTCCGGTTCAACCGACTCGCCTTCGTCAACCAGGTAATTGAGAATTGGGTCATCATGAGGATGGAAGATAGAGCGGGTGATTTGCGGGAGATGAGTGAAAATATAACGAGCCGAGGCCGCGTCTTTACCACCCTAATGAGATGATGATATAGGAATGTCAAATGCCAGTGTTATAATAGAAAGTATATCCATCGGACGCACATTGAATCTGGTACCATACTGTCCATCAGGGGAGAGAAGGTTTACATTGTTAGAACCCACAAAATCTTGTGCAAGGGCGATAATCGAGGACGTCAGAGACTGTTCGCCGTGATGATACGCGGTCTTCTCCGAGATGTATCCAACGAGCTGGGCCACCTGAACGGTGCGTCAGACTGGGTTCTGTCCCCCGGCAAAGTGATGGATTAACTCACCTTGATCTCACCCTTCAACTTGCGCTTGAAGCAACCGAAGAGGATTTTGCGTTGGCCAGGTTTCAGACCATCAACCACAGAAGGAATGGAACGAATGTTGTCAGCCATCGAGAAGAGAATGAGTTCGCGATTAATAAAGTCATTATAGGTTATTTCATCCAGAGTATGATCAATAAATGTGCCAGGCTAGACATATAAAAAAAGTCAATTGTAGGAAAGAATAGAGGGGGACAAGACGGGATCGCACTTCGAATTTGCGCAACCACTCCTTTCGCTCGTCGGCCCTCTTCTTACTGAACGCCATATCAATCAATGGTCGATCCTCGTCTTTCATGGTCGCGAAGGGAATCAAATGGGTGCTTATATCCCCGAAGTATTCCTTTGCCTCCTCATTCGTACTGGTTCCCAACCCCTTAATTTTTCTCCAGAATGAGGCCATGCTCGAGTGAGAAGCAAAGGATACAAGTCCTTACCTTGTAGTATTTAGGGTCCCACTTGCGATCCTTGTTGTAAGTCTCATTCCACTCGAGATATTCAGGTATCGTGAAGAAATCCTTCTTCTGATTGTCTTTTCTGACCTAGAAATCGGGGCAGGAAAGTATTAATGCAGTAGAGATAGATGACTAAGCAATGGGTGGACGTACTCGCACAATTGGTGTGACAAACTCGACAAGGAAGCTGGGAAGTTTCAAGAGAGATGGATAGAAATGATCTAGGAAGTTGATCAACAGGCCTTTGATATGCGACCCGTCGTGATCCTAAAACACGAAAAGCCATAGATTAATTGGAATAAGGTACTGGCGCTAACGTCCAGCCATCCATCGCCCACTGACCTGATCCGTCATGATCATGAGACTCCCGTAGCGCAAGGATGACCTGTCCTTGTACTCCTTGTTGTGTTGTAGGCCCATGATCTTCTTGATATTCTGGATTTCCGTATTCTTCATTATTTGATCATGCGTAGCTTCGCGCACGTTGAGGAGTTTTCCTCGAAGCGGGAAGACACCGAAGTTATCTCTTCCAACAACTCCAAGACCTGATTCAGCGAGCCCTCTCGCAGAATCTCCCTCGGTTAGGATAAGGGTGCAATCCTTCGCGTGTTTCGTTCCCGCATTGTTGGCGTCCGAAAGCTTTGCCAGGCCTGTGAGCCTGAGGCAACCGATCGCACGTCAGGCATGCGGCATGCGGTTCAGCGATGATGCACAAGATTCTACACACCGTGTTCGTTTTGTCCGATCAGTCTTGGCTATCAGCTGATCGGACTTGAATTTCGCCCAGTTGAGGACGCGATCGACGATATCGGACTTCATAACTGATACGGGTCCCATAACGTTAATAAGTATGATCTCGCTTCGTGAATGAATCGTGCACACCCTTCTTAATGAACTCCTCAGAGACAGCAGGTTTGCTGCCGAACTTGGTAGCAGTCAAAGTAAGCTGCTCCTTGGTTTGACTGTCGAAAGTTGGATTCTCGATTAATGCATTGACGAAAATCCACATGTGGTTCTTGATCTGTGCGTTCTTGATTTTAACCGCCTTGTTCTTCTTCTCGATGCTCACAAGCAACTTTTTGCAGATCTGGTCGGCGATGAGATTTACATGCGTCCCACCTTTGGTCGTCGAAATCGAATTGGCGAACGAGACGTGTTGGAATGTGCTAGATTCCGAGATGGCAAAAGCATATTCCCAGCGGTCGTCAAGTTGTTCATAGATGATGGTGGGCTTTACGACAGCAGCCCCACCAGACGCCTCGACTGAAGCTTCGGTAGCTGCAGTGAGATACATGTCGACATAAGCCTTGAAGCCCTTGACCTTGATCCTCTCTCCATTGAGAGAGACTGTCACGCCATCTACCGTGCCAGCAAGATCGTACACGCGCTTCATCAGGAGAGACTCGGTTTCTGAATCTATGGACTGCATGCCGAAGCGCTCGAGATCGGGTTTGAACGTAACCTTTGTGAATTCTTCCCCTTTTGAATTCGTAGTGATCTTCGGAGCACCGTCCTTGCTCATATTATTAGACCACGTCTGCTTGAACTTCTGGCTGGAGCCCTTGTCTGCCGTCTCGACCGTGAATTCTTTCGAGTAGATGTTGGTGAGCTTGGCGCCATAGCCATTCCGCCCCCCTGTGAGTTTCTTTTCGTTGTCGTCGTAGTTGGAGGATGTAAGCAATTGGCCGAATATCATGGAGGGGATATATATCTTTTCCTTCTTATGCATCTCTATAGGAATGCCTTTGCCGTTGTTGTAAACAGATATCTCGCTCTTTTCGACATCGATCGTAACTTTAACGATGTTCATATTGGGGTCGTTAATCTATGAGAAAACGTCAACTTTGGCTGATGTGCCATGAAGAGATTGCGGCACCTTGTTGTCCGCGGCATTAACGAGAATTTCGTCGAATATCTTGAAAAAGGCAGGTACGTACGTGATGTTCCTGAATGCGATGAGTCAAACACTGTGTCAAAAATATGCGGGAGCTATCCAAGGCATTGTGTACGCACTTGAACTGCAACCTCTTAGTTTCCGAGTTAAATACCCACATGTCCTGCGTCACGCTTTCAACACTACCGACGTAAGAATCGGGTCGTTGGAGAATGTGTTCTACTTGAGAGAGCTGGACGCCGAGAAGTCAATCGAGCTAGGAGGGTAACGGAGCTAGCTTCCTCACTTTCTGATAAATGTCTGACGCGTCTTTCCCTTCATTCCTTCCAGGACCAAGATTTTTTTTCGGTCTCGGCTTCGATGGACCCGCGTCCGACTCATCCCCGCTTTCATCATCGTCCGGTTCCGCGATACCATCGGACTCTAGATCCTTGTTCTCTAACGGTTCTAGAGGCTTCTTCTTGGATCCCCCCGTAGTGGTAGACTTGACTGTTGACTTGGTTGCCTTCGGCTTTGTGGACGCCACGGCCTTCGCTTTGGCAACCTAGTGGCATAAATCAGAGACGACCAGGAAGACCAATGGGAGTCATACTTTGGGTTTGGGTGCGTATCCATCAGAGTCTGAATCTGAATCACCGCTTGCATGACTCATCGCGTCAAGATCGAAGTTCTCCTCAGAGTCCGAGGCCATGGTGGTTCGTGAACAAGGTTACTGGGTGACAACAGGCGTAAATAAACAAATTGACGATGCTAGCCGAATTGCTTCGGACCCTGCCGTAGGTTTTTGTCGCTTCTGCACTGTGGCTTTCATTCTCCCAGATCCCCCTTGATATAGTGTAGGAATAGAGATCGTTCCTGGAGATGGGTCCAGTCTCTGGCCCGTGGAATCTGGATCTAATCCAAATCATCCATTCATCCTTGTCGACCAACACTTAGCGGTTCCCTCAAAAGCACTCTACGCTGCATATCTCCTGGGATCTCTTCCTTGTCTTCAGCCAAGGATGATGTCGATATTGTGGATGCTTCCAGCATCATTCTTCTGGCAAATCCTGACCATAACACTGCCCTTAATCGAAGGAAGAAACTCGTACTGCGTGGCGTCCTGTCCGAATCCTTCGAATTGTCGCTCACAGCCACCCTTCTATCCGTGCCAAGGAACAGTAAATCATCCCTTCTTTGGCATCATCGGCTTTGGCTCCTCCGCAGGATCTATCCACTCACCACCGGCCCTTCTCGCATTTCTGACATCGAGATATTTCCCATGTTACCCATCCCACACCAGGCATTGGTAGTCGAAATATCACTCACGGAGCGCGCAGCGGCTGCCTACCCACGAAATTATTATGCATGGAACCACCGGTTTATGTGTCTCCAGCGCGCCATCTTCGCCGCCGCTGCTGAAACTAGTGTCAATGATGACACCGCTGTTGATTCCGAAAGTCTCGACGTCGGCTCTGTCAATCCTAATCCCAAGCGCCAACAAAACCAATGGCGCGTTTTCATCCAAGACGAATACACAAGAATGAAACGCTGGACGGATTCTCACATCTCAGACTCCACTTCCATGCAATACCTGGCACAAGTGATCCGTGCGCATTTACAACTCGCTCTTCCTCTCTCCCCTTCTCCTCCCGCAGCGCCAATTGGATGTGCTGATCAAGAGCATGAGGGGTCCTGCTTCGACGCTACTGACGAGCCACCTGCGATGTCACATGTATTGTCTCTCCTCCGAACATACCCCTCTCATGAAGCGATATGGATGTGCCTCCGCCAAGTGTTTACGTTCCTCGCCTGAGAGCAAGGAAGCAGACGATCCTGAGCGAGCAAAGTTGGCGCATAACATGTACGCGTGGCTTCCTGGACGCGAGGAAGATGATAATGGCGGTGAGAGACGGTGAGAGCAGGCGAGCATGATGTGGGTTCGTCCACTTCCGGGAGAGCGAAGATAAGGAGTGGTGATATCAGAATGGTGACGACGACTATGTTAGCGTCCGAGTTCGCGCAGACTGAAGCGAGGCAGACGCGTTTATTTCGAAAACGATTCTCGATTACATTATGTACTTAGAGAGAAAGAGGGAGGGGAGATGAAGTAAGGCTATTACTGTGTACGTCAGGCAAGTGGTCCCGTTAGCATCTGGATAGTGTAGTCTAGAGTTTACATCGAACTGATCTACTCTAATAGCTAAGTAAAAGTAACGCTTTCTCCACGTTACAATTAATTGAACTTTATTTTGGTCGGCTTGTCGGGAATTGCGATATCATCCCTGAAGAAGGCTCCATAGGCCGAGTGTTCCTTCTTTTTCAGAGTCATCGGAAACTTTTGCAGCGGGCTCGAATCAAATCCCCCATCCCGAAGCACACGAGCGAGTTCCCCTGCCAACGCTCGCTCGTGTTTTCTCAGCCAGTAAAGAATGTGAAACTCTTCCCACTTTTTACCCCCGCGTCCCGTTCGTCCGATGCGATGGATATAGTCTACAAAAGTAGGAGGAATGAAGTACATATAATATCGCCATCAGATATCATGTAACGTCTCCATCAAACTATAAAGTGACAGCCACGCACCCTCAATCGTCAGTGGGAAACTGTAATTGATGACAGCGGCGACGTTCGGGATATCCAGTCCGCGGGCGGCCACATCGGTGGCGACGAGCAATCCAGTCTTGCCGGTCTTGAATTCCTCTAGAGCCTTCATACGTTGCGCCTGTCCGAGATCTCCGTGTATGGCTCCAGCTGTGTACCCGATATATTTGAGGGTGTCAAGAACGCGATCCGCCTCCTTTTTGTACAACACGAAGACCAGTATTCTAGACCCTTCACCCAACTTCTTGTCAATTGGATGGTTGAGAGATTTGAGGAGCTGATGTAGGCGTTTACTATCGAGAAGAAGCACCAAGATCAGAGATCAGTGGGAACCCCTGCCAAGGGGATGGGATGGCGCACTCTTTTGAACGAGGATCATCGAATACTTCTACCGCTGTTCGCGATGCTTCGTTAGAGGGCAGATGGGATCCTCATCTGAAATTCACGTACACTGCACCACTCGAGAATTGGCCGTCAGCTCATCTCGACCAACGGTGATGCGTACAGGGGTCTTCTGGAACGTGCTAGCGAGCCTCCGCACAGACTCCGGCCATGTGGCACTAACTTTGACAAAATGGATTTCAGAAAACTCCATATCGATGTCAACAGAATAAACGCACACATGAGGGTCTGCCGTTGTGACATATCAGCAGTTTGAGAAATAATGTTTCGGATATCATTTTCGAACCCCTTATCCAACATACGATCCGCCTCGTCCAAAACGAGATAGGATACACTAAGTGATGCGTGTCAAGTCCAAGTCACAAATTGAGGCGCCAGCACAGGAATTCTCCTTACCCACTGAGATCGCAAGCACCCTCGTTTGCAAGATCTAGTAACCGCCCGGGAGTGCCCACGACAATGCGCAGACTTGGCGTTGCCAGTAACTTTTTTTGTGGACCTTTATCCACGCCACCGTACACACAGACGCTTTTGATTCCAAAGGGAGCACCAATAGATTCGAGTGTCTCATGTGTCTGTATGGCTAATTCTCGAGTGGGGGCAACGACCAAGACAGTGATATTCCCGCCTTTGCCCTTGAAGGCTTTGCTAGCATTCTTCCCTTTCTCTGAGGTCAGATACGCTAGTGCTGGCAAGCCAAAGGCCAGAGTTTTGCCGCTATAGATTTGATCGCGCGTTTATTGGTAAGAGACCTTCGATTCTTCAGGAGAAACACTCGCCTCCCAGTCTCAGCAATCCCAACGACATCATGGCCACACAATAACGCAGGCCAAGCACATGCTTGAATTGGAGTAGGTTGTTCAAAACCTTTCAGAGCCCCCCGGAGGGCTGAAGATATTGGAAGTTGGTCAAACGCGGTGATGGGCGTGACAGGCTCAGTGGGTGCATCGATAGATATTCCATTCTTTTCGAGATATGCGCGAGCCTCGACTTCAGTAATTTTCTTTGTCGTTGTGGAAATGGGCTGCACATTAAAATCGATGAATCAACTCTGTATCTACACAGTCATGTAGCCTGCTTACACCTGACGAACTTGGGGGACTCCTCTTATCTTTCTTAGACTTTTTCTTGGTGGGGTCCTCCAGGGCTCCACTCGCTGGCTCTGGTTGGACGGGAGCCTCGCCATCTGGCACCGCATCCTTCTTTCGTTTCTTCTTCTTCTCTTTGGGAGCTTCAGCAGATTCTAAGGGTTCAGCGTCCTCGATACGCCGTTTTCGTTTATCGTTCGTTGATGATTTCTCGCCTATCGACCGGGCGATGGGATCTATAGGGTTCAGAGGATTGCCGTCGACGATGCTTTTCGACTTCTTATGTTTTTTGACTTTGACCTCGTTGGACATGTTTGGGAATTCGCATTCGGCGGGTTCCGACGCCACATTACCTAGGTCACTTTCCGGTCTTCTACCAGTAGTATGGTCGCTGCAACGCTCTGAGCCGTGTAACGCGCTCAGAAAGGACAGCCATTAGAACTAAACCCTCCATGGAGAATAGCAAGTCTGAGGGATCTTATCGGGGTTCCCACCGTGAACATGTACGCGAAGCAAGATTGGCTCGAGTGTGTGCACACTTTAGACCTCAAACTAAGCCCGTTATCTGTATAGCATTCTCTCCGTCATCTTTCCGGAATATACGTTAGGAACTTTACGCCATTTCCCAGGCGAGACCGCGTATCCTCACTATCCACTCCTACCCATCTTCAACGACACGATGGTCATGCTAACGACGATATTAGTATCGGCCTTCCTCGAAAACGCGCCAGGCGTATATCTACGGCGTCCGTTGGATCACTTAACAGCCAGAAGTCGGAAGACGCCTACTCGGAGTTTATAGAGAATGACCTCACGACTCGGTCGCATGTATCCATCCGACATCGCCCCTCGCTTCAAGGTCGACCGCCTTCATCTGTCTCGAGTGTAAGAATGCGGTCCTCCCCAAATGCCACGTCGTTTTTGGAATCATATTCAGGGTCTTCTGCTCTGGTAACTACACCTTCCCAACGAATTCTCGAAGAGATTATATCATCTCGTTTAGTGGAGACATTCATAACACTCTCTATACTTCCGTTATCTAACGTGAAAGACACTCGCCGGGTTTCCAAGCCTGATCGGTTCCAGTCGCGAAAGTCTCTTGATACCGCGAGGCCTTCCCCACGTGAGACGGTCACTCGAGGGTCTTCATCCATGTCACCCCCTCGTATCGTTAGCAAGGCTTCACTCCGCAGGACTCGACCTCCTGACCGGTCACATTCCATCTCGATTCATGGCCCAATATCTGAATCCCAATCCGCTGCATCCACTTTTCTTCGATTCCCCTCAACTTCATCGCCATCGCCTTCCATAACGGACAGTCTATCCCCAGACAATCAAGATGTCCCGTTCTTCACATCTTCTCACCACCGACCGTCGACTAATCCTGGTTGGACGACCTTGGACCAGACCGACTTTGCCCAGGACACAGACTTGCGTACAACCAAAATTCGTGCTGCCTTATGGGGCCAGGTACAACGATCGCTCCTCCATGGTGCTAAAGGCAAAGAACGAGAGGACGCCTTTCCTTGTCCGTCCTGGCAGAAGCTTGTTGTTTGGGACGTCGATTTCAGCCAATTGCAGCCTTTGGCTCCAGATGTGCGTTGGTATCATGTGGCTGTTGTCGTTGTAATCCCTGATTCACTTTGTGGCTCCAGTTTCTTTCTATCTCTGAAGAACTACCCCTAACACATTGGTTTTTGGCCTCAACACTACAAAGTCTTTGTATTATATTCCACAGCCAGACCAGATGGATGCACGTCCTCCATCTTCCCAACAGTATGTTTCCGACGGAGAACCAGAGGTTCTTAAGGCCGGGACACCGACATCTCAATCTCAACGTAGGGCTGTGGGGGGAACGAAGACGAAGTCTGGGGGCTCGTGGGAGAATACCTCAAGGTGAGTGGGTAGTCGCTTCAAAATAGAAGGATGATGCTATCTCATTCGTATCTTCGCCATCACCTAGGCTCCTTTCATTGCAGAAAACGCTTGCAGATGCTTTAGAATCCCTACAGGGGGTGATGACTTCCGTTGATTATCTCGTAGCCATAGATGGGCCTCTTGGAAAGGTTCGTTCATGCGGGGCAGCTGCCGTCGGTCGGGTTGAGTGTGTTCTCATTACTATTATTTTCATAGACACGGCAATGCGAGGAATTGCAGGACAGAATAGAAGATATCCGCGATCAGACGAATATCATCCGTGAACGGCGGGAGGAAGGTAACTTGCATCCATTCTCGACCCATATTCCCCACACTGAACACGCTCTTAGTTCGGCGTACCGTTGAGCTGCGAAAGAAGAGTTTGAACGAACGCAAGTCAGGACTACAAGCGGCTCGCCAAATTCATGTGGAAGACGTCAATGCAGTTCAAGTCTGCGAGGACCTCTGCGCAGAGAAACGGTAAATGTTTCGCGAAATCTTCATCAAAATATCACTAACAATGGTATCTAGTACCCGATTGAGCACTATACAGGTGGACTTGCAGGCTCGTCGCGGAGTGCTTGTCCGGTCGCTCGACAGGATATTCCCACTTGACCCTATTTCTTCGGCCGACCTTCTTTTCTCTATCCTAGACGTACCTCTTCCTATTCCTATTAATCTTTCTGATCCAGCACCCCCCCTCAGCGATCCTCAGCGGTCAAACATCAACGAAGAATCGATCGCCACTGCGCTTGGATACATTGCACACGTCGTACAGTTGTTGGCAGTGTACATGGGCTATCTCATTTCTTATCCGATTACCTATGCTGGGAGCCGGAGTCTAATCCGCGATCCCATCTCGACAATGCATGGGCCTCGGATGTTAGCATATTCTCATCCGACTTACGGAAGGATGCATTGCTGATTAGTTCCGTATCTGGATGTTAGATTTCCGCTCTACTCCAAAGGTGTTGATACGTACCGGTTCGAATACGCTGTCTTTCTACTCAACAAAGATATTGAGATGGTACGCACGGGACATGACGCCGTTCCCTTTCTCCTGACGTTAATCAGGTGTTCACTTGCATAGCTTATGACAGAACGAAACCTTCAAGCGCTGGATATGAGGCATACATTACCCAATCTCAAGAATCTCCTCCTTACCTTGACGAATGACGCAGATGAGGAAGAACCGATGTAAGTCCATCCAATCGTACAAATAAGGTGTTTATATCCTGACGCTTTCTCTATGACACGCCGAAATTGTGCCACGCCATAGACGATATTCGGGAATCGATGCCTCGCTTTCAACCCTTGATTCTTTCGGCTCGCCCAAATCCAACAAGACCGCAACCCTCCACAATGGTGACGCGTCCTCACACTCACCAAAGCCCTCAAACCCCACCACGCCCACGCTGCCAGTCCACGCACTACCCCCAACTCCGCGGAAAGCCTTCTTTTCCCCCATAGCGGGCCTGTGGTTATCCCGCAGATCCAGCACAATTGCGAACGCAAATGTGGCATCCGCTCCGATTGCCCTGGCCGATGCTCCCGAACCTGCTGTAGACGACGACGAGACAGAGGGACTGGGAAGTGTTGTCGGTGCCCAAGACCCAGGAGTACCAGCGTCTGAAGAGATAGTGACGATCGACCGAGGGAACGAGAACGACGTTGCTCCAGGACAAGAACCATGGATGCTGGCGTCACAGGATAGAGTGGCAGAACCGACCGCCACCACGACTGGTCCCGATGCCATCGACTCAGCAGACAACGACGTAGAGGGCAGCCCGGAGGTCCCAGTCGAGCCCACCGTCAAGGAGGGCAGCTGGCTCACGACAAATGGCATAGGCCTGACCTTGGGCAAGCCCTTCATTAGCAACGGCATTTTATTTGGGCATGGGCACGGGCGTGGGCATGAGAAAGAGAGGGAGAAAAAGCGTATCTCGGCGTTGAGCAGGATGAAAACGAATAAGACGGGGACAACGACAGCCGTGACAAAGAAGGAAGATGCCATCACTACTCCTGTGGCTAGGGAACCACCGACTAGCGTTCCAGAACCGCCTCCCCCACCGCTACCACTGACATAAAGGGTTATTCAGATGACAGAACTTATCTTTCGTGATATAATGACTAATAAATATGTCGGGACGAAGTAGAAGCAGCTTGGGGTAAAAGATTGGTGAAACACATCCCAAAACGCCAGGGTGGGGCCGAAGATGACAATAGTGGCGAAGGTGTGCTAGGGTGAACACCATACACTAGCGAGCATTTCAGTTTAAGAATACCTTCGCCGCTTGACTACTGGCATAACAGAGTCCATTAAGGAGAGATTCATGACCCATTGCGGGATAAAACAAGGACACTTATGTAAATGTAGGGGTGACCTCATTAGGAGGTTCAAGGCGGTAAGAGAAGACGAAGTCCGACGGTCGCTGCCTGGGGGGGAAGTTCGAATGCCGCATCTCGGGATGACAAAAACAATTGTACAACTAACACCTGGACCTGAAGAAATATTCTCGATCCCTCGCCAATGAACACGTCAAAGATAGCGTACGTCTTCCTGCACGCCGAACTGAGGTTCGATTTACTTCAGTTTTAGATATCCCCGTCCTCCCGAGTCGTAGACGACACCGTAATCTAGAGAATAGAAAATGAACGGCCGGTTAACATCATCGTTCTGCGATGCACCATTCCTGCGCATGGCCCCCCAAAACCAGAAAGAAATCACACACCTGCTGAGCATGTATCGCACTCCAGTAGCCAAGCCAATACGACGCATTCAAGGCCTGTTCGAATGCCTCCTGGGAGGAATGGGTATTTGGGCGTAAGGCTCCCAAGGGGCGGTATGGGCGCGACCGTCTTCGTAAGGTCGATTTTCGGAACGGGTAGAGTAGAATTAGACGAAGCAGTTGGGAACGGCAATTGCTCCCCAGAGATCTCGCGTTGGACCTCTGCCTCTTCTTCATTTCCATTGTAGGCGTAGGACGAAATCAGGATCCGCGTCCTCGTCGTGCGTAGACCCTTCGCCAGCCTCCTCCTTGAAGTCCACTTGGCCCTCACCATCCTGCACCATTGGCTTGATCCTCTTGGGGAATGATTTTCGTTTCGGCATACCATCTGGAACGGAAGTCAAAAAAAAGACTGAATTATCACTGATAAAATAGGGGCATACAGTGATGCCTTGTGAACGGGCTCATTCTTCCATTTTTGGCCAGGACCGTGCATTCTCTATCAAAGACGACGGACAATTCAGCACACTCTCATGTACCAAAACGACAGGTTCCTACCTCGTATTCCTCGTTAGCAGCATTCCAAGCATCCATCAAGGCTCTATCGTCCCAAGCCCCGGGATCGTCAAGGGAGATCGTTCTGGGCACTTTGTTCTTCGGCCTCTTGCCGCGTTTTTTCGGTTTTACCGTCGGAAGGTGCTGCTGGACGCTTGGTGCAGTACTTCGTGAGGGAGACACTCCGTTCCCATTGAGATTATCCGTCGAAAAGGGGCTGGGAGATTCAGGATGGATGAGATTGTCCCCACCGTACGACACCACGGGCTGGGGCTCCTGTGGCTCATCCCAATGTGGATGTGGCCGTCTACGCGCGCCGGGCCCCCTCTTCCGTCCCAGTTGCTCCATCTGCCTCGCTTCGCAGACCGGCCATCTTCGTCTCGGTCATCATTTCCAGGCTGGTCAGATGCCGTCCAGGGGGTAAAATCATCGTAAGAAACAATTGGACGATCCATTTGTGGAGAGGTTCGCGTCGGTGTTACCCGATCCACACGTGACAGTGCCGCAACGATGAGGTCCAGGGAAGTTGGCGCGCCTGATATCGACGCCATCCAAGTGAATGGTTCCATGACATATGTTCTGGAGTATCTTCGCTACGCAATTAATGGGTGGGCATAACTAATCTCCGTCGAATGTTATACCTAACCAAGACTCAAAAACATAGCATCCTATTTCATCGGGGGGTATATCCTGCGGAAGATTTTTACGTCGAAAAGCGCTTTGGGCTCGACTTATTGCTAACAATAAATACTTCTGTTGATGATTACATCGAATTGACCCTCAGGCGTATGCGCGGTGAGTCTGCGTTATGGCTTGTGTACAGGGGCGCTAACTGTAGATGTCTTGAAAGACTGGCTTGCCGAGGGGTCCGTATCACATATGGTTGTGGTTCTGATGGATGCAGATGATGGGCACGTTGTCGAACGATGGGTGTTCGAAACGCGTATAACAGGGCCCAGGTACGGCTATCCATCCTTCAACCATTTGCTCAACGTCACGTTCTGCGGCAGTTCCGCCAGCCCAAGGGATGATCTCCAGATGGATCGCGAGATGAACGCAGTCATGAAAGATATCATCAGCCCCACGTATCTCCCCACGATTGAGAACCCCACGGTCTTCAATATATTGGTGTACGCCCACGAATCCACCACCATCCCAGAAGGTTGGGACAAGACCCATCCCCATGGTATCGAAGAAGGCGAGAACGACACCCTCAAAGCATTAACCACCCCTCGGCATATTGTCTCCTTGTCTGTCGCATACCGCGACGAGGAATAAGCACGACCTGGTTCGCAAGCATCATACTAGACTGCTGGGGCGGAATACAGAAACACGGTTCAAGTGGGAGCTGCATACATGATTACAAACAGAAAACAAAGTCGAATGAGAATGGGAAGGAAAAAAAAAAGGGGGACCTCTAATCACTCCCATAATCCCCATCGCTCCAGTCTGGATCGGCCACCTTACGTCTGGCAGTAGGCTGTTTCCGCCCCGGCTGGGAGTTTTGATACACGAGCTGCTGTTGTGGCTGCGGGACCTGTGCGATGGACCATTGTTGGTAACTGGGACCTCCACCATTCCCATTCCCGTTTCCATTACTGTTACCTACCATGCCGGGCAAGTCCGTCCCTGCCGTCTCGCGCTCAAATACAGCCTCGAACACTTTGGACAGCTCCACCGCATCCTTGTACACCCACGAAGTTTCTGTATTGTACTGCCGCGCATTCGCGAACATCTGGCGCCAGTCCTCCGCATACGCCTGTACCGTCTTGTAGTAATTCCCCGCCCCCCGCTTGCGGATGTGTGACATGGCGATTGGTTGTTGGATCTGTTGGTAGTAGTCGGGATATTCCTGTCCACAATGTCAGAACAAATCCATTGGAGGTCTCCAGAGTCCCCTGTACACACCTTTCTACTTGGTAATTCCTTAAACAAGTCGCATCTTTGACGGCCCTCCTCGTTCACGCACGCCTGAACTGCCTTGTAGCACTCGGTAAAGACTTTTCTCATCCGTTCTCGCACATGTGGCGGAATTGCATCACCCCTTTGCGGCGGATTAGGTTTCCGTCGTTTCTAGTGATGAAACGACAATGCATAATGCATTGGTAAATAGAAAAGGGCAGCCAAGCAGGGGAAAATGCATACATTGTCTGGTACCTCCTCTTCCTCGTCAGCCATAGACGGAGTGACAGACATGGATTTATTCCCCGGCAAGCGTTTGCGCTTCAGAGGAGCAGGAGATGAACGCGAATCGGTTCCTCGGGTGCTTGGACGTCCTTTGCCCTTTTTCTTCCGAGATGACGACGTCCCCGCACCCCAATCATCGTCGTCCGGCGGGGTCGAGATCTCCGGGGACGATTCGATCCGATTCGAAGGCCGTCCTCGTCCTCGGGATTTGCGTTCGATGACGTCTTCGACCTGGCCATCCTCTACTGCCTGCAGAACACACCAAATCAAGGTCACAGATCTGCACCATCTCAGATACGAGTACGCAAGTGATTTACCTCTGCCCACTGATCATCAGTCAGACCATCCGTATATCGTACGGTGTTCCGGACACGCTGTCCACGTCCACTAGGACCCTCCGGCTCGGATTCGATATGGAGAGGCTCATCACGCTGATAGACTTCAGGCAGCTCCTCGATTTGCATAAGACGGTTCGGTACGGGGCCTGTGTTCCCGGCTGCACGCCATTCTGTTTCTTCTCGCGCTGCTCGCTCAATATCCATCTTACGGAAGATCTCGGCCTCTTTCTCTGTGCGTGCGACAATATCGTTGATTTCTTCGTCGTTCATGCTCGCAGACTCTTCCGTATCATCTTCTTGATCTTGATCAAGTAGAGTACGCTATTCAGTGAGAAGAACCTTGATTAGAATGGCGTCCAAGGTCCCCACAGAAATGCGAAAACCAGAGCTGAAATACTAACAAGATACTCTTCTTGTTCCTCGGCAGTGGATTTGTTATCGAAGCGGCCCGCTTGGATGACCTTGCCGTCCATGTCCAGCTTGGACTTCGCCCGGGCCAGCATGACCTCTTCAATGCTCTTCTCGGTGACGAATCGGAAGATCCGCACATCCTTCTTCTGACCTATTCGATGTGCTCGGTCCTGGGCCTGCAGATCAGCATGAGGATTCCTATTCACAACTCTTCAGATCAGCGAAAATGAAGATAGTCACCCAGGTAAGGCACGTACCAATCACTGTCATAGCTGGAATGTCCAACACACATGATCAGAATATGACGCACCAACAAATGGGGGCAAAGAGAATCTACGCACATGATGACAGTATCCGCACTTTGCAAATTGAGGCCCAATCCACCAGCACGGGTCGACAACATGAAGAGATGAACATCGGTCTTCGGGTCATTAAACTGCACAAGCAGTTGAGCTCGCTCCTCCGGCTTTGTAGATCCGTCCAACCGGAAGTGCTTGAAGCCGCGAAAGTTGAAATAATCCGCAAGGATATCCATAATATTCGTCATCTGGAAGAATATCAGAACCTACCAAGAAGAAATAGATCAGACCAATGGATCCCAATTAGTATGACTTGATGTACTTACTCGATGGCCAGTAGCGAACAGTTTTGGTAGAAGTTGATCGAGGAGAGCGACTTTGCCAGCTGATCTGACAATACTCATATTAAGACTACGTGACGGATTAATACGATCCTCGATTTGACCAAAGACAAATGGATGCTGGCAGATCTTCCGAAACTGCATGATGGTGTTGTTGAGACCCTTGAGACCCACTTGTTTTCTATGTTTTCATCCTCCAAACGGTCAGTTCTCGGCCTCCACAACAAGGACAGAAGGGAACGTACCCTTTGACCTCCTCGTCAAAGATAATACCGTGCTTCTTCATTTGTTGATAAAGCTGATACTGCAAGCCGCTCATCTTGCACTTGACAACCTTCTCGACCTTATCGGGCAACTCAGACTCCACGTCTTTCTTCAGCCGGCGAAGCAAGAATGGACGAAGGACTTTATGAAGACGGCGGATGACGAGAAGAGTCTCTTCTTCGTTGAGCTCCAGCTTGTCCTGTGACCCCGTGTTGGCAAAAGGTGTATTAAACCACTCCTCAAACGATTTGACCGAATTGAAGATCTTGGGAAGAACGAAATTGAGGAGTGCCCAGAGTTCCGGTAGGTTGTTCTAAGCGAGAACTAGATGTTAGAAGTCCACTGCGTTTACCACGACGTGACTTACTTGCAAAGGGGTGCCTGTTAGAATGATACGGTACCGCGTTGAGTAAAATTGAGTCAAAGTCTGAGACAATTTGCTTTGAGTGTTCTTCATTCGATGGCCTTCGTCGATAATCATGTGCAACCACTTGATGCGAGATAATGCTGCCTTCTCTCGAATGATGTATTCGTAGGTCGTCAAAACGACTTGGAAGTTACCAGAGCGGAGTTGCGGTTGAAGGGACCTTCGCAAAGCAGGTGATCCATTGTACACCAGCGTGGTGACACCGGGCGCCCACTTCTTGAACTCGAGTGTCCAATTGGTCAGAGTGGAGAGCGGTACAATGACAAGGAAGGGACCGGGTTCCCGTTTGGTCTCGATAAGGAAGCAGACAAGAGATATTGTCTGAATCGTCTTCCCGAGACCCTAAGAATAGATGAAAATGACATAAGCGTTCGCATATTACAGAAAAACCAAGACCTCTACCATTTCATCCGCCAGGATACCGTTGAGGCGATTGTTGTATAGACTAACCATCCATTGAAGACCTTTGAGCTGGTATTCCTTAAGCTGACCCCCAACGAGTAATCTTGGTTGCATCGCAATTTTCTCTGAGATACGATGGGCAACGCCGTAGTAATCAACTTTACCGCTGCGTTGCTCAGAGTCTTCGTCTTCGGGACGTGTAGCACCGAAAGTGGTCTCGTCGGTGGGCCCATCTTCCGAATCGAAGGCGGAGTGATCAAATGCACCGTGTCGATGAATGTCGTCGTTCTGCTGCGCCCGTACGGCTTGCGAAAGGGAATCTAGATATGAATCAGTCTGACGAAGAAGGTGCGTGATGCGTGTGTCCTTGGCAGTGTCGATAAGCTTCATGTACGCCTCTTCGTCATCTGCCTTAAGTGCTTTGAGACGTTCTTTTGAGATACGCTCGATTCGCTTCTGTTCCTCCTTTTCTGTTTCGACGTGGAGCTTGAGGACGGCTTTGCCGAGCCTCTGCGCACGCGACTGGTTGGCTCTGCCGGCAGCTAGAAGCGCCTGGCCATGGTCACAGATGACGTTCAGATAATCGAGATGCTTTTGTTTCGCTCGTCTCTCGCGTTCGATCCGCTGTTGACGTTCGAGGCCTTCTGTTTGCCGGGCATCCTTAAGAACAGGTTTCCGCGTCCGTCGGAAGACTTTGCGATCAATAGCGAGGGAAGAAGCTTCTTGCATACGGTTGACGATGGAACTTCGCATTGCGCGCTGCTTATCACGAAGTTTCAGTGCTTTGAGTTCGATAAGAGCCCGCAACTTGGCGGAAGACGTGGGTTGGCGTTGCTTGTCGTCAGTCGCGGGCACAAGGGGGTCAAAGGATGCATCAGATATGCCACCCGGCAGGGAAGAGAGCTCTTCAATGCGATGGGCGATGCGAGCTTCGATGAAGCGATCCCGTTCGGCTTTTATCTGGATTGGATCGAGACCCGAAGGCATGAGAGTTGGGATGATGACCTTGTGCATCCTCCCATCCCGCAGGGCTTTGGCAGTAATAGATAGTGGGTTGGTAAAGGCACTGTAAGGGTATATTGGAGAGGATGTATCTAGTTCGAGGAGCCGGCCTTCCGGAAATTTAAGGGTGTCCTCATTGCTGTCGGACTCCTTGCTTTCGCCTGAATCCAAAGCGCCATTGGTTTCTATCTTAGTCTCGGCCTCGTCTTTAGCAACAGCGGGATCCTTGGCGGTGGATTCAGCATTGTCGGGGACATAAATTATCTGTTGAATCTGGGGAGGAACGGGCTGGCCGCGTGTAAGGTATTGCAAAGCCTGGACTTGAGCATGCAGAACTGTCATTTGGTTTGGAGTAATGACGACAGGCTGTTGGGTTTGAGATGAGGCGGGGAGCGCCGGCGCACTGGGTGGTGGGAGTTGCATGGTCTTTGCCATGATTTTCAAGAAAGAGAGGATCTGAGCCAGCTCGGTTGAAGTTTGCTCAGTGTATCCCTGGGAGCGCAACACGCTGGCACGCTGAAAACGACGTTAGCACAGCCGTATTCCAGGATCTGGCACCCGAAAGACGAACTGTTAGCATCGCCTGCATTCTTGGGTCTCGGGGCTGAGGTGGCACACTGCTGCCCGTATGAGGGGCCTGGTGCCCGTTGGTGAGGGCTGTTGCAGCCATGTTAATGCCGAAGTGTCGCGACTACTCTGCTCGCGTCGCGCGTATCACTCTTTCGTTTTGTGACACCAAAAAGGAGCAATCCTTTTTCCGCACCTCAACGCCGGGACTTGCCGAACACCTCCCCTTCACTTGGACGAGCGCCCGAGAAAGTTCGACATTTCTGATCTGCGCAAACGGGAGGCATAAATCCCTAATAGTATTCGGCAATAGCACTAGAAGCCCTCAATCCATGGTGAATTTTGATTGTCATAAACACCTGGGGAGCTGATAGGTACCGAACATGCCGTCCTATAGCTTCTCTACTCGATAGTACATTGTTTGACTCGCGACGAGCACATTTTTCTCTCTCGTAGTCTCGCTTAGACCTGGCTTGGCTTTCGTCAATAGCCAAAACAAACCTGGGACGATGCCCGCACGAGTGGCATCGTGGCCTACGGTCGAAATAGGTGAGCATTATGGGTCATACATCGAAATGGCTCTTTCTAATTTCCTTTGGTTTGAGCAGGTGCATGGGTAATAAGACCGGACGTTTATTTCAGTTTATCCCCATCTTGAAGTAGAAATGTAGCTCCCCAGTGCCAGAGCTTACTTCAGGGATCCCATCAGCCCGAATAACCAGTTGCACATTCAGGCTAAGGTATTGACCTTTAGAACGCTGGAAGCTTGCACCACTTGTATTTGCGTTAGAGAGGCCACAAGGTGTCACACCACAGTTCCTGCATGGGGGGAAGGCTGTCATTGTAACACGTGGCAATGCAAGGTCCTTAAAAGGTCCTTAATCCCGGTTGCATTTGCCCTGGAGATGATGCGTGTGTCGAAGATTGACTCAAATTGGCACTACTTGTGATGCTTGTGATGGTCGAAAGTATGAACGCGGACGAAAGTACATACTGCATGATGTGCTTCGGCCAATAGCCCAGTGTGTATAGTTTAAGGGTATAAGGTGTATGGGAACATTATCGTTCAGAAATCAGCGCCTGAGGGAAGAGGGGCTTCGGCAGTGCCCGAGGGTGAGGCGAAAGCCTTGACCTTTGTTCTCTGGGTGTTCATGGCAAACGGACCGTAAGATCAAAGGGAATCCTTGGAACCAGAAGGTACACGGACATCTCTTTCTTCCGCGGTATGCCGAGTGCGTCGAGTGCAGTTTTTGACATCACCTTTCCCCAGACATCAATACAATCACAACAGGGAGTCTCATGGCCCAGACTCGTCCTGTACCTTCCCATAGACAGCTAGCGAGGCTGCAGATACCTCCCCCGCTCGGCGACCAGGTTCAACCAGTTACTTTGGATGGCAAACCGCTGTTCAGTCCTGGCCGGCTTCACCCTTCCATCCCAATGTTACTCCACAAATGCTTACTGGCCCAGGATTTCAATCTGGTCCCTATTTCCCGAATCGCCAGGCGCCTCCACACCTTACTATGCACCGTTCGCGGCCTAGTATAGTGCCCGCCAATGTTCCATTGCCCTCCACTCCCAATATTGCACAACTTGCTTTCAACCCCGGGCTCTCAATATTTCCGGGAACGCAACCACCTCCAGGCCCTAGTGTGGGTCGATCGGGAGTCCATCCTTATCCACCCCGTAGACAACCAAGCATCAGTATAGGTGGCCCTCCCAAGGCGGTACTGGGTGGACCCCGCAAAGTGGACGCGACTTCAGCCTCGGATGTCGGGCCAGGCGCATTGTTATCCTTGGCGGGAGGCGTCGTCGAAGTACCCAAGCCAAAGTCGAAGAAGTGTATAGTAAAATTACCCATAGAGTCGCCGTCGACTGCAGGGTCGTCCACTGGAGAAATTCTACGACCCCCTTGGGCTCGAAATCCCCTTCGCATCCCCGTGTCGGATGAATTGGACGGCACACCTCCGCCAAATATAATCACTATTGAGATATATCCGGAACTCGGTAGCAGTGGAGCTCATCCGCTCCCAAGCACAATCGAGGTATTCTTACCTGGAAAGGTGATAGCGATATGCGCCTTCTATGTAACAGGATGTCTTTCCAATCTTACCTTTTTCTGCTCTAGGGTGCGTGGGAAGAGTACAAGAATCAAATTATCGAGGAGAAACTTGCAAAACTAGGTGTCGAAAAGGGGAATAGAGCTAGAGCCAACACCTTCGTTCCGACACATGCTCCCATGCTCGTGCTGCCTCGGTACGTCTAAATGCCTCCCCGCTGCATAGGTGTCACTGGACACGTGCTTTCCTCATGTCCCTGATTTTCACCATGACCCGTCTGCTCCTTGAACAGGTTTCTTCTCCAGCAGACCCTGCGTTATTACTCTTTAAATTGAACAAACTTCAGCAATCACAGTCGCTACGTGCATCCCCTGGAACCAGCGAAGCATCCTCCAGTGGAATGTCGAACTATTCGAAGCACGCGCACTCCATGTCATTGGCCCATCCTGCTCTTTCATCCGCTTCCTTTTTCACCCCTCCAACTGGATCCCCTAGCCACTTCGTCTCCCCACTTAATGCGTCAATGCCAGAACTTAGTCCTTTTGGAACACAAGCAACGTTTGGACAATCAGATTACATCATTCCCCCACATCTCAAAAGATCTCCATTGCCTTCCTCGAGTCTCCGGTCGGTTTCTGAAACTGGTGACGACGAGGAAGAAGAGAAAGCTGTGGCGGACGATAGCGATGAGAGGCAGGACGATGGATGGCTTCCGATGTTCGCACCTCAGCCCCAAGCACCCATACAATCCGGTGCATACCACCCTCCTTTAGGAGTTTCCATTAGATCCCAAACCCGACTTCACTGTTGGTTTTGGGTTGGATGTTACGAGTGACGATGAAGAAGATATTCGGCCGTTCCCCTCAGTCAAACCTGTCGCATCTTCTGATGCTATCGGCCTTGAGGATGTGACTCCGAACAACACTGTTCCTGACAACTATGAATACGGGGAGGACGAAATTGACCCAGATATCGATGACGGTATTACTGAGGGTGCTTTCATCACTCCTTCGCATAGTCGGCAGCCCTCCAAGGTGTCTGTTCCTGTCGAGCCTCCCAGGAATTTTATTCCACAAGAGACGGTGCAAGAAGAGGAATCTTGGGTTCCGCAAGCGGATGATGGCGATGAGAAGGAAAATATCCCTCCATCCCATGGTGAATCAGCTTGGTCTGAAGGACCTGACCATGACGGTCCGGATACGGATGACTGGACAAACCCTTCGCAGCCCCCCCGGGAGCCCTCAAGTGCCGACGAATGGACCGAATCCGAGGCTGCAGGCAGAAATGAGGCAGATCTGGTATCCGATTCAGAGGTTCGTTGAAGCATTTGAATGATGTTGTATATCCCCCTAACATTTCGGACCGCAGAGCACAGGCGAATGGTCGAATCCCTCTGACGAAGAGCGTCATCGACAGGATCGAAGGTTACGAAGGCAGTTGGCCACTGCGGCCCGTCGGACACCTCAATTCCTTCAGTACCCATCTGCTTCTATTGGGAGCACATTTGGCTTCGGCATCCCGCCCCCACCTACTCAGCAGCGTTTCGACGATATAATCTCGAATCCAAGCGAGGAAGGTATCCACGACCATAGCGCATATTTTTCAGCTTCTGATCCCGACGCGTTCTATCCCACGAATCGCTCAGATAATGGGAGTGTCCGAGCACACCGACCGCTGCCACTGCCACCGCGCTCTGAAGGCAATAGCTTGGCTCCGACTCCACCCCCCGCCCTTCGATCCGGCGCACATAGTCGATCTGCCAGTTATGCAGCCCAGGACCGATTGAATCCACTGGCCAAACCGTTCGTATTTGGTGGTTCCCTAGGAGTTGGCCACTCTCCTGAGCAAGGGGTTCCCTACACGCATGCACGTGAGACGTCGCAAGGCTCCAGGCTCAACGCGGCCGCTGCGGAATTCAAACCCTCTTTCGTGAGCACTACTGGTTTCAACTTCAAACCACCGCCTGGGGTGCCTGCTCTTTCTTTTTCCTCTGGTACATCGGACGCAAACCGTCCACTTCCAATCCCTCCATCAAGCTCACGAGCTGCTCAAGGTCGAGAGAAACGACAACGCCGCGGCTCTGGTGCAGGATTTTTAGCTTCAGATGGCCCTGCTGAAGATGGGCGGGATCAGATTGCACACTTCCAGTTCCCACCTCAGTCCGCTCCACTCGAACCACCGACCATTGTGATGCCTCGAAGAGGTTCTATGCTCAATCCAGCAGCCAAACCTTTCACATTCAATGGATCCTCTGCAGTAAATTCAGCAACTGCAGCTGCTACGCCCGGAACGTCGGCATCGGCCCCAGCAACTATTCCAGCGTCGTTGCGTAGTAAACGATCTGCTGATGGCATGGATGACGAAGCTGAGGAGGCCAAGCCGACATCCCTTACTGACACTCCTGCAACGCCTGTGCGCTCCCCTGACTGGACTAAAGCTCGCCGTCCACCTATTCCGGACTTCCAACATCCGGTTTCTACGAACACCGTTCCAGCCTCAGTATTCAAGGCTTTAGTGAATGGAGATGGAGAGGGCCCCACTCGTCCCACAGTGCGGTCTCGCCTAAGTTCGCGTGAGCTATTATTTGAGACCCATGGTCACGTTGCTTCTCTTGACGATATCAATCTACCTTCGATTGCCCGTCGTGCCAATCGTACAGTGTCGCAGGCCCCAAGCACCAGTCCGTTTGGTACGCCGTTGGTGGATGTATTTACCCAGTCTCCACAAGGAGCGAGAGATGACAGAATTCAATCTCGATCAGACTCATCAATGGGCGGCCCCTCTCATCATGGAAGGTTGGCATCCTTGGTGCGATCTGCGACTCCGAGTGACATCGGTGAAACCAAGCGCGCGAATATAGGCGATCTTGCCTCCCGATTATCACATCTTGTAGACGAATTCAGTTCTCTCAGGCGTGATATTTTCACCCTCCGACTGCAGGCAACTGCTCAAGCCACCGAACCTAGCCCTTCCGCATTGCGATCAGCCTTCTCGGACTTCATTCCTGTCCTTCAAACACAACTGCAAACGCAACTTGCAGAACACCGCGAGTCCATCGCTACCGAAAATTCCCGCGATGCCCAAGGTGAATTGGATTATGAGCTTATTCATAATCTAATCGAGCAAGGGCACCACGAGCTACGTGCTTCGTTACAACGAGATATTGCAGAATTGGCACAAGCTCTAGAACAGCAGTCGAACCCATCACGCCACGTGTATCAGCTAATCGAGGAACTCAGTAGTCGTACTATCAACGCTGTCAACACTACGGCCTCTAAGATCGTTACGCACTTTACCGACAGTGAAGAAAATTCTCGCCGACGACCGGTGGAGGAGCGTAAGATTCTTCTCCAGGAACTTCTTAACCACCTTGTTCCCCATATCAATACTCTGCGGAGCGAGCCCTTAGACTTGGATCGCGTTACGATGCAACTCACACAGGCTGTTAAACCCCATATCTCCCAGTTGATCGACCTCGCTTCTGACAAGAAGGAGACTGCTGCTCTCATCACTCAGCACCTACTTCCGGTGTTAACCTCCATCATACCACCATCAATTGATACCCCTTCTATTGCCACCCGGCTGTCCTCAGACCTTGTCAAAGCCATGCCTCATCTTGACTCGCACGATCTTAAGGAGGAAATCGCAGACCTAGTGGTTGAACGACTAGACTCGCGACTTGCTATTCGGGCGAGTGCTTCCAACAACACCGAAACGTTGTCAAGTCGTATTGTCGAATCCTTGGCGCCACACCTGGAGCGGTCCAACCAGCTTTCATCAGCTTTCGAATCATTGTCTTCCCGCAATGAAACCCTCCAGTTCCAGTATGCTTCTCTGCAGGCCAGTCAAAGTGATGTGGTGTCCAAGTTATCGCTACTGCCAGACGTCCTCACTGGGGCATCGTGGGCCGTCACACAAGCACAAACAGAGCTTGTGGCTAAAACCCGTGCTCTTGTAGAGATGCAAGAGCTTCAGGAGGTGGTTGAGGCTAATGCTAAGCTGCAACTCGATCTGGCAGAAGCACGTGGCTAGTCTCATGCTATTGCAAGGGGAACAGAACGCTCTCGTGGAACGTTTATCTCATATGGAAATGGATCGAAAGGATGGAAGCGAGGAGCTTGCAGCACTGAGGGAGCGGTCGTCATCGCGAGACACCGATTTGGCTTCTGCTGAATCCCGGATTGTTCAACTAGAGCAAGACGTATCTGAGGCGATGATCAAGTTGGGGGATGCTGAGAACAGCCTCTCAGTGAAGCAAGACGAATATCATGCCCTCGAGCAAATAAAGCATTCTCTGCAGCAGCAGACCAGAAGAACTTGACTCCAAGGTAATCGTACTATACATCCATCGATGTATTGGTGTGACTGAGGATTCCTATCGTAGCTAAGTGATGTCGAGCTTCAATTAAGTCTTGCTACCCGGGACCTGGATGCCTCCAAGCAGATCAGGATGCAAATCGAGGCACAGCGAGACGACTTGCTCTCTCAACAAAGCCATTGGCAAGATCTCCGTCGTACCGCCGATCACGTGGAAATGCTCACGAAGTTATTCCATAACAATGAGCAGAAGGACACTCAAGAGCTCCAGCGATATCGTGACCGCACTAATGTTCTAGAGGCGAGCTGTCCACGTTACAGAAGCTCCATTCGGATCAGGAGTTCAAGCTGGGCAATATGCAACGTGCCTCTATCACTTTCAAGCAAAGTATCGCTAACGCACAACAGCGGGCAGCCGAATGGGAGAAGAAAGCTAAAGAACACGAACATGAATTGGAGACGTGTCGTTTTAAGCTCCAGCAGAACGAAGAGGTGCAAGTTGCGACTGTCGCCGAGTTGGAATCATACAAGAGGCAAGTGGAGGAACACGACGGCATTGAACGAGCAAGCAAGGCACGTCGGTTCACTGGCCTTTTTTATGCGGTTTCGCACTTATGAGAGGAAATAGGAACGCGAGAACGATTTGAAGACCCAGATATCCTCACTGGAGACTCAGCTTCTGTCCTTAGGATTGGCCTTGAGCATGCTCAGGCTTCTAGCAGCAAGAGAATCCCGTATCCTACGTATCCTACACCCCAAAGCTCCTTGGTTTCATATGCCTCCTCAGAAGCGTCAAATAATGGACGTCCACTCTCACGTCTTTCTCAAAGCACTCAAAGCACCGAATGGCCTAGTCGACCCGGCACCGCAACACCGGATCGAGCCCGGACCCACAACGGGAAGCATACGTTGCCTAATCAAGAACCCCCTCAGGAATCTGTTTGGGACTCGATGCACGCCCCTGATCTAGACCAAGTGCCGCCGACGCCACGTGCAAGTCATAAATCTACCCTCCGCCTTTCCCTACCTCCGTCCCCAACCTTCAGCACCGTCTCGGTGACCCCAACCCAGGGGCCCGATGGCTGGTGGGAATAACCTATCTTCAGCCCCACCTATCTCTATTTTGCTCTCTATGTTTTGATCTGCTTGGATTTTGTTTCACTCCTTTCGTACTACAGTCTGCTCATCCAATATCGCAGCATTTTCATCATTACCACCATTATTTCTCTTCATCCTTCTTCCCGATATGCTAGATATTTCTAGTGATACCCACGGATAATGAACCAATATGCCGGAAATAAAGCCAGAACAGCATTAAGGTATTCAAACAAGACATGTACAATAAAGCAACGCACTCGAGCACAGTAGGTCATGATATACTGGGAGCAGACGAAAGCTGGGGTACGGAGGGCCAAAGCCAGGATTCTACGCTCTTGATTTGCTCCTCCGCAGAGCTAGGAAGGCTGAAAGGCAATATCACTTAAGAATTGGGATTTGGACAGCGAAGAAAAAATAAAGGAAACCCACGATATCTTGGCGACCCACAACCCATGCCGTTGCTCGAAGAACCGGGGGATGAATTTTTCCCCAGTCTCCTCTCGTCGCTTGGCGAACTCTCGCTGTGCGTCCTCCACGCTTGCCTTGGCTTCGGTAGCTGCCTCCATGTCTTTCGCTACTATCGCATCCGTTAGCTTAGACCACAACCTATTCATCAGGGCAGATTAATTCACAGCCCATGAGTCGCGAATGACGCCCGACCTTCTAGATTCATTTGGCTCTTGTTCAGATTCTGGCTGTACATGCATGATGGCCATATTTTTCCCCTCGGTTTCGACATCAAATAACACTTGCTGTCGTCCGCTCTATAACTACGCGGTGAGATCGCAGACACTCTGCCGCACGAAGAAACTCACCTGGATTGCCTTGTATTGCATACTATGACTCCACGTGCCAGTAACTTCGCCAATTTCCGACCCATTTATGTTGTTCCTGACCCTACCACCAACTACGTTGTATGTACCAGAGAACATGCCCTAAAAGGCTTGATCGTGAATTAGATCATAGGGAATGCAGGTAATCGACGCTTACTTTGGTTTTAAATATCAGATCACATGACAACCCTGTCTTCTCGTTCCGCGCTGTACTCGTGTCGCCTAACTCGAATACCATTTTCCCGAACAAGATCCCTAGCAACGCTAGAAAGGTCATTGTGGGAATGGTCCAGACCCACGCAAGAGGAACGCACCTCGGGCATACATGTTGGGCATGGATATTACATAGTCTAATATGGCGGGTGTTGAATGATGCCACAGAGATAGCGTAAACGCAATTCCTCACCACCATCCTCGGGCTTGCCCATGAGTGTTATCCTATTCTCGCCTTCCATGACTGTAGATACGCTGTTGCCGAGGAACCTGGACTTTGGCCGAAGCTCGCCAGTGATCTTGACCTTGTTGGCTGGAGATATATAAAAATACGCAGATATTGGGGGATGGTGAGAGACTATGATCACAAGAATCAGACATCAACATCAGTAAGAAACTTGAGAAGGATGACTAAGACCTTGCTCCGCGATGTAGAAGCCGCTAGATCCGTCCTTGTATTCGAATCTGCATCGAAAAAACTCGCCGAGTACTGGATTGTACCTGAGAATACTTGCGACATTAACGTCTAGAAGATCCTACAATTTGATGAAGATGGAGGATACGCACGGTTTCTTGACACCTCGTGGTTTGTTGTGCCATCCGGACATATAGTACCGCAGTACACGTAGAAACCGGTCTTCTGGGTTGACCTCGTTCTCTGCACTGCACCAACGAAGGACGGCATCATAAGAACAGAGCGATCCGTACTGCATTAAGAGTGCACAAACCCAAAGATGAGATCAGGATGGCTCATGAAGTTGGTGATGCGTTCGAGCATGCTCTTGGGCTCAAGGACAAACGTTGGAAATGTAACCTGTACGGCCCAGATCAGCGAATGATAATGGCTGTCGTCACGGAAGATGCTGACCTTAGAAAGATCCATGCCAATCCTGTACACGATTGGCGTCAAAGTCGTCATGGGTGGACCCTCGCGGCAAGACTTGCTCACCGTAGCTGAGAAATGAGGGACAAAATGATAGAGCCTTCATCTTCGTCACTGGTGTGAGCGGTAGAATCGACATCGTCGGAAACGTGGATTGCCATAGTAGAATAGAAGAAAGCGCTAGGTGAATTGCACTTACAGGATTGAAGTTTCACTTGCATCAGATCCTTCTAGTGCCCGGTCTTCGCCTGCTGACGACGTGCCCCTCCTTCTTGGGCTAGAAATTATGTTGAGCAGACTAGACATAGCACAGGATGCAGGGCGACTGCGAAAGATACAAAATCTACTACGGGTGTGGATTCCGCCGGATGCTTTCGGAGCGCTCGGTTACAATCCAACAGACGCCCATCACGGCTTCCCTTTGATGTTCGCCACAATCAACTGCTTATAGGCCTTCACATCCCCGTAGTACTTCTTCACTGTGCCTTCCCCGCAGACCCATAGCTATCAAAAACAATGAACGAAGATCCAACGCAATTACGATAAGAGAACCGACCTCAGAGGCGACCTTGGTGATAAATCGCTCGTCGTGGGAAATGAGGATCACGCCCCCATTCCACACTTGCAACGCATGCATTAGTGCGTCGAGACCCTAGCAATCGAAAGGTCAGACCGCTGCATCGATGAGTTTCCCCCTAGCCGTATACCTCAATATCTAAATGATTCGTCGGCTATAAGTAGTCGTCAGCGAATTGCCTTGTGGTAGCTGGGTTTCAGCGCACCTCGATCAAGAAGCAGAATATGAGGCATTTGCAAAGATAACGCTGCAAATGCTACTCGACTCTTCTGACCCCCGGAAAGGGTGGAGATTACTTGCATACTGAATGCCCAGCAGGCGTCAAGCTTCGGTCCCGTATAGTAGAAGACATCTTACCCGGTAAGGCCTGAGATCCCGAATGCCCAAGATGCTGTCGATACTCTTGTTCGCTTTTTCCTGGGAATCTCGAAGCTAGGAAACCAACGGGAGACATCGTTGGCGTCAGGGTGTCCACATGATGCTGCGCAAAATACGCCCTGATAATACAAGACGTTGGGGCGTAGTAGAAACGCAGAACACTGAAGAGAACAGCTGACACTCGTAATCTTCCGTTGCGCGTTCAAGTGTCCTGCCACAGGCTTTAATTCTCCGATTAGGAGTTTGATTCTGGTCATTCAAATTAGCCACGACATGCAATACTCGACGAAAAAAAACAAGAACCTACAGTGTACTTTTCCCAGCTCCAGTTAGGACCGACGACGGCGATGACGCGAGTCCAACCCAACGTCGATATTGACTCCTTTAAGAATAATTTTGTCAGGCGTATATCCGAAGGTTACTTCGTTCAATTGTAACAGAGGTGGAGAAATCTTCTCTGTTTCCGGGAACCTGGTCACCAGCAGTCATGTAAGTGAGCGTTGTCAGGTCGCCACGGAGGATATGACAAACCTGAATTTTTCTGTCTCTTCCGCCTCCGGCATCTCCAACTCTGGAAGTTTCTCCAGGATTTTAATTTTCATTTGAGCTTGAGCAGCGCGGTTTGCGTTGTACCGCCACCTGTCGATGAAGGCCTGTAGGTGAGCACGATATTCCATCTGGGTCTGATACTCTTTTCGTTGGTTCCGTTCTCGTTCAGTCTTTGTGGCCTGGGGAATGACATCTAGCTTAAGCAACATGCACCAGTTTCCGGTAATTGATGAGAACTCGCATAGAATTGCGCGAAATTGCCTTTGAAGTAATCTAGCCGGTTGGAGTGCTGATAGATGATATCGGTAGCCACGGCATCCAAGAAGGCCCTATCGTGTGATACCACTAGAATGGTACCCTGCCAGGTTTGCAAATAATCCTGTACAAAAAAGGAAACAATGTGTCAACCTGCAGAACTGGGAGGCAGATGAAATAAGAGCATATCTAGCCAAGCCAACGCGTTCAAGCTAATAGTGTCATGGTTTCAATTGCAGGGCCAAACACCGAAGAAAGGATGGACTTACTCAATGTGATTAGACGGCTCGTCTACACATATTGTCAGCAAAGTATGGTCAATACGCGAGACCGAGGACGTGACTTGCCAAGCATGAGCAAATCTGGCTTAACGAATAGAGCACGAGCAAGGGCGAGACGCATTCTCCAACCTCCTGAGAATGTGCGCGTAGGCCGACGTTGATCCTCTTCGCCGAATCCCAGGCCTGCAGAGAAATCAGAGAATCATAAACAGAGGATATTAGAACAAGACATAGGCGAACGTACCCGAAAGTAGTTGGGCCGCTCTCGCAGGACCACTTTCCGCTTCGATATCAGCAAGATTTGCATGTACCTCGGCTAATCGGGTGACAGCTTCCTCCTTAGCAATCTCCTCGAGTTTGTCGGGTGCCTCTATTCCTTCCAGTGTTTGTAATCGGACGTTCAGTTCCCGTTCCTCTGACATCAAACGGTCGCGCCACACATCGCACTTAGAACCGAGTCTATCGCCAGGGTGTCGTCCCCGACAATCTACCGTGCATTTCAGATTCAAAGAAATGAAGAGAAATGTTGGCATGCAATTTACCTCCTGTTCCACGAACAATATTGAGATATTCGGTGGAATAGGGACCTCTCTCAGGGCGATGTGACGGAGTAGAGTACTTTTTCCTGCGGTGACGAGGTTAATACTATATGGTACCACAATTCCCGTGGCTGCGACTTACCAACACCATTACGGCCAATGAGACCATATCGCCGACCGTAGGCCAGCGTTAAACTTGCACCCGTGCTGCAAGGAAAATGCGATTGAGATAAAACAGAGGTCTCAGCGCTTAAAGATTACTTACAGAATGCGATGAGAGCCAAAAGTGACGTCAATCGATTGCAAATGAATATCTTTGCTCCTCCCTTTTGCTGTTGTTCGAGATTCTAGGGGATTGATCTGCACCATCGTGGGTTCGTCAAAGAAATGTGGCCCTCCCTTCAACGAAACCTCCCACCTTCAAAAACATTTCTTCGTATGTTTGCTAAAAAAAAAGCATCGCGCAATGGGTAAGAGTTGTTAGGTCTGTCAACGGGGATAGAGCACCTGTTTCTTTTGCATTTCGATAAGTTTGGAGCCCTCATATAAATCCCGACGAGCGCGTTTCTCAATCTTGTTCTGCAGTAACGTTAAGGAGTCAGACTTCGTAGTCGATCCATTCTGGAAGCAATCACATTAACACCTTTATTTTTGCTTCTGCTTTCTCAAGTTTCTTGATATCGACCTGAGAAGCCCTGCGAGCTGGCATGAGGACCGTTCTCAACAAACGTGGATGGAGCATCTGGCTCACTTTCCCTTGTTAGTTGAGGAAAGGTCGACGCTCTCGTTGAAACCAATAGTACTGGACAGAGCTCCAGCTTTGCTCATATCGACAACATTGTCAAGACGCGTCAGAGTCGGTCGCCGATGAGCAGACCGAGTCAGAGCTTTGGCTTGCATTCTCTCCGTCAATCGCTGGATAAGGCCTTGTAATTCTTGCGCGTGCCCGCGGACCGCAGACTGCAGCATTTCTTTTGTAATCTTCAGCACAACATCGGGTTCTTCGTCCGGATCCTCACATAGCCCAGAGAGGTACTGTACAACGACTTCATCTATAGTCCCCGGGGTAATGCATCGCGAATCTCGAAAGCCACGTCGGACATTCGTGTTTTCCAGGAATGAAGACGGGCGCGGCAATTCCCGCGAAACACTGTATTATGAGCGACATGCCCGACCAAAAAAGTATTGGTATATTGGAAGGGTGAGGGTGACATCCAAGTAGAATAAAAGAGCAAAAGAAATGAGTGGTCAAGGGTTAAACATAGTTTTAGCAAAAAGGAAACGGCGAGTGTCGCAAGTATCCAGACATATGTGCAAGAAAGGGGAAATTGGACTTGGCCTAGAATTCGCCCATTGAGCCTTGAGCAGCGAGGCGGCTCTCCAGATTCCTGCAGCAACGTGTCAATAAAATGGGCGTTGCCTAGGTCTTCATCAATAGCACACCTGAGAGATTCTTCCTTGGCAAGCAATTCTTGCCTCTTCTCGCTGATCTCGCGCTGAACCTTGAGCTCGATTTCTCGGAGCTAAGAAACGACCACGTCAGTGATATCTAGTGTCCAGCCACAGGGTGGAAATGCTTGCAAACCTTCTCCTCTTCTTTGCGGAGTTGTTCTTCCTTGAGCCTGACACTTTGCGTAGCGAGCTCTTCCGGAAGGATCGAGGAATCGCTAAGGAAGAAATAAGTGAATAAGACGTGGGGTAGGACCGAGCCAAGTCCATCACTTACTTTTGATCCGCATGGACAGTTCGGGACAGTTTTTCGGTACGGTACGTCTCGTAGAGGACGTCGTGGGTGAGCGACTGTTGAAGATTTGATAAGGAAGACCGTAACGAGGGTAGAAACAATGGGAACAATAAAATATCACCTTCAAATCTGTCAAATGAGAGCTGCGAAATACGTCAGCCAGCGAAGTACAAGGAACGGATAGATAAATAGGACAGACTTCAACAAAGCACTCCGCAAGCGGCTGAAGTCGGAGTGCTTGGGATTATCGACTTCGACGATACCCCATGGGTACATCCTGCCACGTACAAGCTGGCCATCGATTTGAATTTCATCTTCCGACCCAACAATCGAGAAGGGGAGCAATGCCTGGAGAAGTGAGGTTTCCTGAGAAGTGTCGTCTGCACTTGGATCAATGAACGGCGTACACGAAGTTCGCTGTTGTCTGCTATCGTCTCTTCATCATCTTCTTCGACGTCGTACGGGAAGTTGTACACTGGGATACCGTAATGTTCAATGTCCTCCATGACCTGAAGAACATTAATGTGAGCTACATCGCAGCAACACAGCCAAAAAGACATACTCTTTTCTTGAAGCCACGCAGTTCGCTCGGCGTAAGAGAGTCGGCTTTTCCAATGACCGGGATGACGTTGACGCGAGGCGAAAGGCGTCTCATGAGCTCAATGTCCATTTCCCGAAGACTAAGAGGAAGGATCACTAAAGCTGGTAAAATATCTTTTCCGGTGAACTTACGCATGACCGGTTGGTGGGATGAAGTAAAGCAAGGCATGTACGCGGTTGTCTCTGAAGCGGGGGTTGCGCTTAATACGGGATTCTTCGGCAAGAATGTCGTCGTATTGGCGCTCAAGGTAGCCAACAATCTCCTGGAAGCTATACAAAAACACGTTTATGATGGTGTCAACGAAGCCAAGTAAACCACTAACGCAGACTCGTTATCGATGTTATCACCGAAGCCAGGGGTGTCAACAATCGTGAGTGCAATCCGAACGCCATCTTCCTCAAGTTCTGCACGACCCACGTTAGCGGGGGAGATTGAAAGCAGGCCAAAACCTGAATACTGACCAACGTTAACCGGTTTAATTTTGATGCCCTCTTCGATGTGTGCGGTCTCTGGGTTGTCGGAGATCTTGTGAGCTAGGACCTCAGATTCACAGAGTGTGTTGACAAAAGTGGTGCGTCCAGTTCCAGAGGCACCTGCAAATCATGTTCAGATACATAAGGAGGTGTGTGATAGGGGTTGGGGCGCTCACCGACTACCATGACGGTGAACTGCACGCCCTTCTTGACATTTTTACGGCCTCCGCGTCGTGTAGCCATGGTTCAACCTAAAGAGTGATGGCAAGCAAAGAATCGGCAACTCGCGCGCCTCCCCTCTATAGTAAAATTCCATGATTCCATGATTCGGAGTTCAAATCGTATAGCTTTTCGTTCCGCCTCTTGCTTTCCTCACATTCGGTTGGAATCCTCTAGTGCTACGTCCCCAGAAAGTTCAGGGAAACGAGTCTCAAAGAAAAACTTTAGCGAGCTCCCAACTTCGTTTATTCTCCCGAATGGTGCTGTAGCCCAAAGTCTCAACGATTGGACCGACACATCCCTATCATATAAGCTGCCGAATAATGTGCCCTCCAAAGGTGGGTTTGCTAGAATATAATTGAGCGAGTCTTATACAATGTACTCTAGTGTCGATCGACTCCGACGTGCCAAAAAGGCGTGCCAGAAAATCTAAGAAAAATGATGATGTATCTGTCGTGAGTGAAAATGAAGCTTCCTCGTCAACTCCACGGTCGCGGTCCAGAAAGACCGAGTCGTTACCACAAGAAAGTGTCCCTGCAACTCGGGCAAGAAGGAAAGAAAGGCATCTTATCCCCTCATCCTAACATCGTCACAGAGGGTCAGACGTCTTCGTCGAAGCATCAGGAGCAGGTGACGCTCGAAGAGGCCGTGTTGGTGGGTGAGGCACACTAAAATTTTACTCTTGTTTGTATACACTAATTTTGTCGCACCGTGTAGGCAATAGTCCTGGCCTGGTTCCTCAGACTCAGTTGGCACGCGATATTATGGAAAACTTGGCTCGCTTCCCGAATTGTATCTTGCTGACAAGAGTTGGCCAATTCTACGAGGTGAGGTCAATTAGAAAGCTATGATTCCCTGCCGACACTCACTACTGTCGTAGTCATACTTTGACCAGGCCCCCGAAGTGGCTCGTCTTCTTGGTATCAAGCTCGCCTCCCGAAACTGGGGTGGATCCCGTGTTCATATGTGCGGGTTTCCTCTTGCGCACCTGGATCGTCATTTAAAAGTCCTAGTGGCCCAAGGAAAACGCTTTGTTGCTCTATGCGAAGAGTTCCGCCGGGTTGACGGGTTCTTCGACCGTCGGGTTGTTCGGATTGTTACGCCTGGGACTCTAATCGACGAGTCCTTTCTCAATCAATTCGAGAATAATTATCTGCTTTCCATCAGTCCAATTGGTCCATCGACGGAGGTTGGACTTGCTTGGATCGACGTTTCCACGGGCGAATTCTTTTCACAATCAACAACTCTCGACAGTCTTCGTGACGATCTTGTGCGCATTGGGCCTCGTGAAGTCGTTCTGCATAAATCCATGGAGGGGCAGCCAGAACATCCTCTCCATCAAGCATTGGGCGAAGAGTCTGCGGCTGCAATTACGTATGTTGAGCCGAATTCGACACGGTCTCCCACCACGTCTCCTGCGGAAGACGCATACCGTCCTCAGGATCTCAGTGTTCCGCCTGTTTACACTGAGCAAGAGACGTCCGCTGTCCAACTGCTGACTACATTCCTCCAGTCCCATCTCCTCGAGCTCATGCCAGAATTGGCATCACCCACTCGAGAAAGCCGAGATATTCGCATGCAAATCGATTCGCATACACTCCGTGCACTGGAAATCAAAGAGCTATGCGCGAGGGAGGAGTGACTGGGAGCCTATTGAGTACGATCAAGCGGACGGTGACAAGCGGGGGGACTCGTCTTCTCGCTAGATGGCTCTGTATGAACATTTTTGCTTCCAATATATTGCTCCTTCACACGACCTGACGTTTTGTGAATGCCTCAGGCTCCCCAAGCACGTCTGTCTCCGAAATAAATGCACGGCAATCCCTCGTCGCGCTACTTCGAGACCATCCTCATCTCCGCGCGGACCTCGCGGACATGTTGAAAGGAATTGAAGATGTTACCCGCATCGTACAGAAGTTCCTCTTCAATAAGGGTGATGTTGAGGATCTCGCGGCCATCAAGGACACAATCGAAATGTGGATGCTCATAAAGGGACGGATTTCAATCGAGGGCCAGCAACACGCTGTCGAAGATGCGAAAAAGGATCCCGATTGGAATAGCCTATTTTCCCTTATCACCCGTATGCATGATCTCCACAACCTCGCTCAGAGGATTGGAATGGCCGTCGACGGTAACGAATTGAAGAAGAGAGAGGCGACTTCTACGGGCGTGGAGGAGGGCCAGGCGACAGATGATAGTGCAGTTCTGCGGGAGGACGATTCCGATGTCACTGCTGGGCCTGACCAACCCATCCAGGACCGGCGGCTTGGAACAAGCAGGCCTGTGGCGTGGACGATTAAACCCCAGTTAGTTCATACTTCATTCTGGGCGCAATGTCTTCTTGTGACCCAAACCGTCATAGATTTTCTCCAGAATTGCAGAGACTCCACGATCGACGAAAGGAACTGCTTGTAACACGATCTCATCTCGAAAGTCATCTCCAGGAGCAATATGGTACATATACCCTTTACCACCAGATTCTTCGATCCTGTGTTGACGCTACATCTACCAGCCGCTCCTTCGCTTACTTTGCGAGCCACTGGACCTCACGGACTTCACGTTCACATCGGGAGAGCCAAGCGCGACAACCAACTGATCGAGAACTCGTCTAAAGCCATCGTCGTCGGTCAAAGCAACACGACCAAATCCTATTTCCACCAGGTTATAGCTCGCCTTCGCCTTCCATTATTTATGTTTCTCACATTATTGCTCGTAGGATTGGGCAGTGCTGGGGAGCCAAATAGTGGAGACCGAGAATGCCTTATTCCTAGAGGAACGTAGGGCGTTTGACACTCTACGGAATGAGGTGATTGTCCACAATGATGTCCGCTATTGTTTTTTTTAAATCGTTCCTTTTGATCAGGTCAATGCAGACGCCGGAGCCTTGCGGAGAAATGCCAGGATCCTAGACGAACTGGACGTAGCGCTAGGATTCGCCAACCTTGCAGCAGATATGAATTTTGTCCGACCAACATTGAACGATAGGTAAGAGAGATAGTGAATTGCTCCATTCGGCATAGAGGGTGATTGATCGTGTCGTCATTAAGTACATCATACCACGTCGTCAATGGTCGCCATCCCACAGTCGAACTTGGCCTTCTGGACCAAGGCCGGGTGTTCACTCCAAACACGGTCCTGATCAACGAGACCTCTCGGCTGCACATCATCACGGGACCAAACATGTCCGGGAAATCAAGTCTTCTGCGCCAGACGGCGCTCATCGCCATTCTCGCGCAGGTCGGCTCCTTCGTCCCCGCCGATCACGCCGAACTCGGTCTCGTGGACAAGGTTTTCTCGCGCGTGGGCGCGAAAGACGACTTGTATCGAGATCGGAGCACCTTTATGGTCGAGATGCTTGAGACCGCCGAGATCCTGCGCAGGGCGACACACCGCAGTCTCGTCATCATGGACGAAGTAGGACGAGGAACGACAGTGAAAGACGGCATGGCTATCGCGTTCGCCACCGTCCATCATCTCTACCACATCAACAAATGCCGCGCGCTCTTCGCCACCCATTTTCACGAGGTGGCCGATATGCTAGGGTACTCCGAGACGACGAAGGGTGCCAAGAGCGACTCGTTCCGCAATATCGGGTTTTTCTGCACTGGTCTCGACGAACTCGAGGTCCGTCGTTGTTTTCCCTCCCCTCTTACATTGTCGTCCTGTCGTCTTCTCACACACCCTTTATCCATCATGCATCGACTAACCAAAACCACGACCTGCCTTTTTTTCTTTTCTTTTCTTCGTTTTTTTTTTTAAATTTTTTGACTCACTAGGATGGACGCTTCGCCTACTCCCACCGACTAAAACCAGGCGTCAACCGGGACAGCCACGGCCTAAAAGTCGCCCAACTCGCAGGGATGCCCCCCTCCGTCGTCCAGCTCGCCTCCACCGCTCTGGACTGGATGAACATGCGGGGCGGGCACTGGATTTCCAACAGGGATGACCTGCGCGCCCTCGGCCAAGACCTAAGCCTCTCTCCCCCCTCGTCCTCGTCCTCGTCATCGTCCCCCCGCCAGACGTCATGAACAGACATTACGTTTATTATAAAAAAAGTATAGTATTTCTTATACATCGGCACCAATATTGGCCATGAACGAACGAACGAACGAAAGACGTATTGTATCCAAATTTGTACATAACCTGCGTTCTTCCAGCACACACACAGGCGGAAGAATTCATAATATGGGTCCCCATTGAATTATCATAATGTTGTGTTGTGCATGATGACCAGTGCAAATCACATTGCAAGGGCCATCAATCAAACGACTGTAGTTATTTTTTTTTGGGGGCAGGGGTGAAATGTCAACTGCTGCTGTACAGCCCAAGTGGTTCGAGTTGGGAACAAGGTATTGAGTATATTGAGTATTGAGTAATGGACGGTGATCGAAACAGGAACACGGTTTGTGAAATAGCGTACGATGGTGGGAATGACTAGAGATGACTAGGATTGACAAACAGTGAAGAAACAGAATGACAGAAGGGTGTATCAAAAAAACACGAAAAGCGAAGGACAGGGAGAGTGAATCACAGAAACTTGACACGTAAAAAGGTGGATGGGAATCCACAGCGAGGATAATAGGTTGGCAGTAGGATATCTATGTATCTATGTCGCAACAAACGAACGAGAAAATTTCGACGTTGAATCGGATCGAGGCAATAGTACAGAACAACATGGAGATGAGAGACTAAGCCAGACCAAGGCAGCTGTGCCTAAGATGTAATTGGATTATATGGATGGCTAGAGAAGAATGACGTTATCGCCCCATAACCATGAGGGAAGAAGACACATAGTGACAGCATACCATGATTTTTCTGGATTGGTATGAGGATTTTCGGTAACGTTATTAATGCGGGTAATTGGATTTGGAGTGCATAATGCGATGATTATTCTCGAAAGAAGAGGTCGAGGGGTAAATAGCATGCTGTGATGCCTCGACAGCGGTGTTCTGTGCATCTCTGCTACTACTGTCGCGATGTTCAATGGGTAGAGATGTTTGAAATGCAGGGTCAAAGGTTCTTGTTTCGGCGACTGAGTCTGGAGATCCAGCGAGCGAGGAAGGAGGAATCAAGTGTGAACCCCCAGGGGAATGTCGATGCGAGGGCTGTTGGAAAGAAGACGACTGGGGGAGATACATGGAGAGTGATGGAAGAGCTGTTGACTTCAACGTCTGGGGCTGTCGCTTACACGGTGCTGATAGGGATGGGACAGGAGTGACTGGGCGGCGATAGTTCTGTAAATGATGTGCTCTTGAGATCATCTCCACAGCAGACATAGATTCCGATCCCGATTCCGCCAATCCACCATACCCTGAATACTGGGATCGCACGGTGGCCCCATGCTGGTTTCGGGGCTGGGGGTGGGAATGGGTCTGATCTTGCTCTATATGAGATGACGCTGCTTGGCGGCCCCAGACGGGTGCCACGATAGTAGTCGCCTCAGTGGGGACCCGCTTCTCCCAGCAAGTATTACGTTTCGAGGTATGCCCAAACGAAATCTGCTGTTCTGCACGAATTCGAGAAGAGGAGGGGCGCTGCTGTTGTTGCGACTTCAGATAAGCGAGGTACTGATGTTTGGGAAGAGGAGAGGCAGTAGTAGCGGGGCAGATGAGACAACAGAATCCGAGCCAACGGCAGTAGAACCAGATAAAGAAGGAGAGGGGAGAAAATGGCCCGTCTCTGCCCAGGCTTGCAAGTCTGCACTGCTAATAGGCGAGCGGCCAGGCCTTGGGGAGTGTACGAATGCATTGACGAATGTCGTCGGAGGCGCTGGGAGTTGCACGGCCTCGACCGATTCGGCTTTCGCGGTGTGCGGCCTGACGGGGGTCGACCGTATCAATGGAATTCGGAACAGAGCATGCTCGATAGGATAAAGACCAGGGACAAGGCTCTCTAAAGCTCCAGAATCATTATAATTGCTGTTATTAAAGGTGCTGGAAGGCGAACTGGAGAAGCGTGTGGTCGTAGGCGACGGGCTTGAACTCGTGGCACACGGCTGCTGCTGCGGATAATGGGGAGAATACACATGAGAAAGGTGTTTATTCGATTGTAGTCCCATCGGGACATGGAGGGAAATTGATTGTGTTTGGGATTGCGAGTGTGATTGGTTCTGCGCATCACTAGACGGGGGATATAATTTCGAATGAGCTGCTTTCTGATCCTGAGAACAAGGAAGAGAATTTGGGATCGACTCCATTTCCGCTTCCGTTGAGCATACAGGAGGCACGAGGGGGATGCGAAAATCATCATGCGGACTAGACGAGTCAAGTCCAATGACATTATTAGGAGTATCAGCACCAGTATCAAATTTTTGACCGGCCGCAGAGGATTCGTCAGGCTGTTTCCCCTGCAGGCGAAGCAGCTCGTGGCTCTGATCGGGACTTGCTGGGATTAAAACAGTTTCGTGACTGATCGGTGATGGGAAGGTCATTGTCGAATATCCAGATGCACAAGTGGATGTGGTTTCGCTAGACATAAACTCCGGCTCACGAGAATTAGAACTATCAAGAACAGGTCAATTGTCGATAACAGGAATACGATCCAAAAAACAAGATAACAAGACAATACGCCGAAACGAAAGACGCAAACAACTCACGATGTATTAGTTTGAGATGGAAAATGGGGTTGGGCGGATATGGGAGAGGAAACACAAGGCAAGGGTGCGGGAAGGAGGTGGAACGAAGGAGTACGCATGTATTCGACATAGTCCGCGACAACCCTGGACCCTGAGGGGCGAAGAGGGGACAGCAGCTGCATCAGGTGTCGTAGCATCACATTCAAGGGAGGCAGAGATGACGGAACTGGAGCAAGAAGGGCCGTGCGAGGCAGAAAGAGACAGTAGTGCGAGTGCGACCTCCGACGACGCAGCATCTACATCCATACGCCAGGAAGAACATTCTTCTTCACCTTTGCCTTGGCATCCATTGAGTTCAGCATGAGAGGGAACTTGGGTGACCTGGAAAATAGTTGAGTGACGGACCGATGATGCACTTGCGGTACCCACTTCGACTTCGAATTCCGCATCAACATCAGATCCAGACCCAGAGGAATCAGCAAGCCCCTGGGGTGGATGTATGACAGCATCGCCAGTAGCACCGCTCTCCGTCCCATCCACCAGCCTTGCCTTGACCTTGTCCTGGGCCACACGCAACAGTCTCTTCAGCCTCTCACTCATAGTACCTCTCGCAATCTCGCTCCGAGTCCGCGACATAAATTTAGACACTTGACTCGTGTCCAGTGCGACCTGGTCTGCCATCGCGCGACGCGCTTCTACAGAGGGCTCAGGGTCTTCTAGATAATGCATGAATAGCACGATCTTCTTCGCATCTGTCCAAAACCCGAACGTGGCCATGTCCGTCACGTTGGGGTTGTTGTTTGAGTGGTTACTCGTTCGATAAGAGTGCGGAATACGGGGGCGCCTGCCTCGAGAGGACGGGGTTGGAAACGCACGAGATTTCGTGTGGGGAATGGACGCAACCTGGGGAAGAGAAGGAGCGATACCAGTAGTATTGGGTGAGGATGAGGTTACTGGCCTGGCCGCGCCTGCGCCCGCACCGGTATATGGCCTCGGTACTTTGGCAGGTGCATAGTCCTCATCCTCCTCCGTGTCGTTCTCAGTGCCTGGATCCTCGCTTTCTTTGCCATCAAGATTACCAAGCCCACCGGCCACAATGTTGGCTCGATCTTTGGGCGCACCCCCAGCCGTAGAGAGATTTGACAATCCTAAGAGTCCCAAAGAGAGGGAAGCACCCGGCACGGTAGCACGCGCCACGACACGCACGCTTGCGCGCCTGGTGTCCGTCGCGTTGCTCAAAGACGAGAGTGAACGCACGGCCAAATCGCCAGTACCAAGCAGACCAGCAGGAGCAGCAGTGCTCTGCCCAGTCTCGGCCTCACCAGAAACATGAGATCCTCCTGGCTCTTGTGTTCTCTTTCGTTTCCTCCCCAGGCCAGGGCGGCCAAGACCAATGGCACCGATCCTAGCCGCCGCTTTGGCTCTCGCCGTTGCCGCGGCGCCGGGCTCACTTGTGCACTGTGTAACTCGCAGCTCTCTCACTTTCGATGGCCTCTGCTCTGTTGTCTATCGCGGTCGCCTGTGCGAGCGAGAAGACGTAACCCCGGATCGGGCAGCGTCTAGTATCACATGCAACTCGCGCTCGCTCGCTAATGGCCCAGTTTGTTGTATCGACTATAGTTTGGGCAACCGTCCCGTCCAGACGCGCCAAATTAACGCATGAGGACGTCCAGGTCTCTTTTCGCGAGATAGCAGTTCAAAAGGAGCGGATGATATAATGAGAAGCAGCGGGCAAGGGCGAGGAGGCTCGGATTGAAGGCGGACACTCGAACGGGAGTGTGGAGACATGCAAGATAATGGCAATAAATCATAGCATTCCGGTCCACGCAGAGCTCTGGTTGGTGGGACTCGAGCACGATTGGGTTCTGAGTCAGTCTACGACCGCTGTCCGACAGGAAAAGGGCATAAAAGTCTGATCGTCTCTCCCGTACTGACACATGGATAATCCTCGGGCCACTAAGCTGGAAGACAACATGGGTCGGGCACGCAAATCGCGCGAAAGCCCCAAACCTCACGCGCGTGGTATAGAATTGTGCGCGCGTACCGTTTCGTCAATCAAGTAAGTGCGTCTGATGCTCGGTATACGGCTCGAGGTATGGCGGCATTGGGTAGTGGTGATACTCGCGTGTAGGTATTGGGGCAGCTACCTATACAAGGTGTATTCATCTATCTGCTTCTCCAAACTTGCAATCTGCGTACCGGGATAATTGCACCTCTACATATAGCCATTGGGGTTTTACTTTTATTTCCGACCATCACATTCTTCCCGGATCCATGACTAGATAAGGATCGTTAGTGGGGATGTACACCGCCCATATTGGGATAGATCGAATATGCGAATCAATTCGGAAAACAAAACCCAAGAGGGGCAGATAGGGATAAGCCGGTCAGCTGAAGCAGTAGTAAGATGAAGAAATGCAGAACGAGCAACGGAAGAGACGCAGAGTAGTCTGGTAAGAGAATATACTGGAGCAGAAACGATCCCGGGAAGGTTTTCGTCGTACGGAACGATGAAATCTCCAGATCTAACGCTCTAATGCTCTCCTCCTCAGCAGCTAGGAAGATTCACAGATCTGCCCACATCCGTGATGAGAAGATGTACCTGTATGGATCAGGTAAGAAGAAAAAATAAAGGAAACCCTCTACCGTTGTTGTGATAGCGAACCGCAAACCCTAATGCCGTTGCTCAGAGGGCACCGATGAGTGGGAGTATCAGAGCCGCCCTCTCGCAGGTGGCTGAGCAGAGACCCTCAGACTCTAACGCACACCGAGTTCTGCATCCTCGGTGCTGCGCGCGCGCGTACCTACTCTCTCACATTCGCGAATGCGATCTCATGATACTTCTTCGTATTCAGTTCCGCCTTATATACGCAGATACACTGTAGCGCTCCTAGTCCGCTACGGATAAGGAAACCATAAATCATCGCAGCAATTAATTCACGCCATAGCCGAACTGCGCCGCACCCGACCTTTCTAATGGGATTTGCCCCTATGATTCTACTCCCCATAGGCTACTCGATGCCATAATTTGCCTCTCGCAACGCGCAAATCTCCTCTCCAAGGTATTATACAACCTAGATCCTTCGGCTGTGTCTAGAACATCTCACCAGCGGTCGAATCGCATGGCAACATCCTCGTCCCACGAAACAACATTGGTCGCCGTACTCTGCACGTACCCGACAGGAATACTTATAATCTCCACGTCCAGTGACTTAATAGGATGTACAAGGTGTTTCATGGTCCGTAGGCCACTCCCAGGGTCATTACGTAATGAGTATCGTTGTACATGAGCAAAACTGGTCAGTACGAGAAAAAATATGCAAAAGAAATCGCCACCCAGGCAAAAGGAATTACGCAGTTCCTTCACCTTCTCCAACCACGCCCACACTCTCTTCTCAGGTCGAGTGCTCCCTCCGTTGAGAGCCCGCACAGCCCCACGGAACGAGACACCATAATCGGGAGAGGGAAGTACCACTCTTTATGAACTTGCCATTAGCACCATCGATTCCGGCGCTATGCAATGCTGCAATAAACGTCGGTGAGCATATGATTCAACACTTCCTCGTGATAGTATTTGCTGAACATGCATATACACCCACAGCAACGGGGCATCGCAAAAAATACGAGTATCGACAGGACCTGCGGAGCAAATACGCGACGCTAGTATCCAGTGAAAATGTAAGGGGAATTTCAAAAGCGAGGAGGGGCCATATACCTAGATTAATGATAACGGAAACGACGCCTGTTCACTGTGTCGGCACGCGACCTCGCTCGAGAAGAAAATATTTCCCTGCTGTAGTCCCAAGGCATAAGAATTGCACTCTACGCATCGCAAACTACACGAAAACTTACGGATTTGGTTTATGCATACGCAAAGCAAGTGAAGGTCTGATGTCTCCTATGATCAATGGGCCTGTGGGCGATACTCGACGGGTTCAAGACGCGCGCTTTCCCGTCGGATGAGAATTGGGACGAGTTGGGTGAGATAGAAACGTGCCAATATGTTCATCGCGAATTCGGTTCAGGCCTGCGGAGTGACCCACTAGCACTATTCTCTCACAGGTGGTTCCCTCATTCAGCTTCTAGACTGACAGAGATTCGGCGTGGTTCCCAGTCCCAGTTTGCCGATTTAGGGAAGGTCTGATCTCTCTGAGCCAGAGCCGAGAATAAACTCTATGTTGTCAATTATTTGTTTCGAAGGCTCGCTATATTCCCAAGTCTATATAGCTAACAAAATCCTTTGGAACACTCTACCAATTCAAGGCATTAGGGTACAGAGTGTTTAAATGACGAGAGACCCCGTCCTTAACGACTACGAACAAGAAATGTTGAACGGGCGAGTTCAGGTGGATGGGGCGGGAGCAGGAACTGGGATTGATCTCCGGAATCCGCAGATATATACAATGCATTACATAATCAAGGGAGATTGTCTACCTCCAACAGAAAATACCACCCCGAACGAGGTCAAAAAAAGCGGTAGTAGGAATCCCTAGCAAACGAAAACAATTAAGCGAGCTGCTGCACCTTCTCCTCCAACCACGTCCACAGCTTCTCCTGCTTCTCTGGATCGAGGTGGTCCTTTCGTTGAGTACCCACACGCCCCCACGGAATCAGATACTACAATTGGAAGAGGGAATTATTCACCGTTCGTGCACTCAGTCACAAGAACAGTGCACACTTTTCCGTTAAGCTCTGCTGCTTCCGGTGCGGTGGCAGCATAAGACGTCGAGATCTTCCCATATGACACGGGATTCAAGAACGTGCAACGCTGCAGTGAGCATCGGGGATGAAGATAGCAATCAGCGCCTCTTTCTGGGGGAGAATGTTCCATGAATTACGCACAGCAATGGTCTGCAACACGGCCGGGGCATCGCGGGCGATCTCAGTAGCGACAACTCCTGCCGAGCAAAATGTACTCTCGACGTCAGTATTCAATGAAGATGTCAAGAGGGATGTTATACCTGGATGAATGGCAATGGAAACGATGCCTTGGTCTCCATATCGGCGTGCGAGTTCGTTCGAGAACAAAAGATTTCCCTATTGTAATCCCCAAGGATGAAGAACTCCAGTCTATCCATCACAGGAAAATAAAGCTACATGAGAACTTACGGATTTGGATTGCGGATACGCAAAATAAGGAAAGAGGTGACGTCCTTCCAACGTCCTATAATCAACGGGCCCATTCTTGCCTGTCTTGCTGAACATATGGGCGCCACTCGCCAAGTTCACAACGCGTGCTTTCCCGTCGGATGATGATGCGGCAGTAGATATGAGGATGGGGAGGAGGAGTTGGGTGAGATAGAAATGTCCCAACACGTTCACTGCGAATTCGAGGTTCAGGCCCGCGGGTGTGACCTGATCGACCTTGCTTCCAAGCCCTCGAGCCACCCCGGCATTATTGATTAGCACATCCAATCTTGACTCCTTCCTAGACAACCCACAACGTAATATAACTATCAATAATCTTAGTATTAGTGGTAAGAACGGTGAGAGCTGACGACAAGAATTCATCAACCGCGGTTTTGACAGATTTGAGGTCGCCAAGTCGAGTTTAAGGAACTTGACGCGGTCGTCACCCTTTCCCGTTGTCTTCTTGAGGTCTTCGATCGCTTCAGTAACTCTCTCCGCCGACGCCCCGCAATGTAAACCTTTGCATTATGGCCAACAAGTCCTCAGCAGTCCCTTTGCCTAAATGCAGAAACCCAGAGGGCTCAGCAATCCCCAAAGAACAAAGTCAAAACGCTCGCACCGATACCAGTGTTCGCCCCTGTGATCAGGAACACCTTTTGGGAAAGGTCGGGAATTTGATCGGGGCTCCATTTCGGTTTGCCAGGAAACGCGTCACCGTAGAAAGCAGAAATATACTGGGGGATGTACGAGAGAGACTCCATAAGAAAGCAAAGAAGAGACTTGTGAGGGGGCCTCGTCAGCCTCTCGATTTGCAACTTGCAAAACCGAAGGCGGATGAAAAACACAAAATTTTGCATCAAAAAGTATTTGGGCGATTACTCTCCAATTCCTGCCGGTTTGGCTTGCTATCAAGTGAGACGGACTCGCTTGATCGTCCGCAAGTGCTTGTGCCCTTTGCATAATAAATTCAAAAATTTGAGATTTGAGGTTTTCCCCAATTTTATTTCCTTCATAGCTCTTGAACTACTGTGAATTGAGGAAAATAAACTATCCCCCCAAGAGCTGCCATGCCACTCTAGATCCTGAAAAAAAAATCAAGACTGTTGGAAAAATTTGAGGCTGTAGGTTTCCGAGGGATACAACACAAATAGCCAAAGCATCTGCCTTGTTTGGGCTTCTAGTGTTGATGCTGTGAGGACAATGAAGTCCATGAACTGGAGGATGCATATATGCTTGGTGGCTAGGCGGAAACATGCATTGGTTGGCTTTGAGATAGCCATTAATTTTTCCCTTCTGCGGGTATGGGCTCTTTGGATGTCTCACTGAGCTGTCAGGCAAAGATCATCCAGGAATTACATCCAGAGTGATGTAAGAGTGATAGGTTCAGTGTACAGGAAGTTTTATGGCTTCACTGGCCATGCTATGGTCCTAAATTCCGTGCCGAATGGTACACCATCAAAATTCTGAAATTTGCTCCAATTGCCCTGATTTTTTTTGGAACACCTAGAGGGACATAGCAGTTCTCAGGGGATATAGTTCATTTTCCTCAATTCACAGCAGTTCAAGAGCTATGAAGGAAATAAAATTGGGGAAAACCTCAAATCTCAAATCTTTGAATTTTATTATGCAAAGGGCACAAGCACTTGCGGACGATCAAGGCGAGTCCGTCTCACTTGATAGCAAGCCAAACCGGCAGGAATTGGAGGAGTAATCGCCCAATACTTTTGATGCAAATTTTGTGTTTTTCATCGCCCCG